>JADNRY010000606.1:0-35495 GCA_015501585.1 Rhodocollybia butyracea
CCTGGTCAGTCTCACTTAGGTGATTTTCGCTGTTTTTGCCATATTTCCCTCAGTTCTCATTCAATTTCTTTCGTCCAGGGCTCGTTTAGATCCCCTAGGTACCCCCTCACTGTCGCTGTACTCACGCTAGAGCAATTCCCAACTTTTCCATCTCTCTCTCGTCATATAGGTGATTTTCAATGTTTTTGCCATAACTTCTTCAATTTTCACTCAATTTTTCCGAGGTAGGGCCCGTTCACATTCGCTTAGGACCCTCTCCATGCTTCCTCTACTCACTTCTTGGTCACCTTCCATCTTGGTCATCTCCCCCTGGTCAGTCTCAACTTAGGTGATTTTCGCTGTTTTTTTGCCATAATTTTTCCATCAGTTCTTATTCAATTTCTTTCGTCCAGGGCTCGTTTAGATCCCCTAGGTACCCCCTCACTATCGCCTTACTCACGCTAGAGCAATTCCAACTTTTTCCATCTCTCTCTCGTCATATAGGTGATTTTCAATGTTTTTGCCATAACTCCTTCAATTTTCACTCAATTTTTCCGAGGTAGGGCCCGTTCACATTCGCTTAGGACCCTCTCCATGCTCCTCCACTCACTTCTTGGTCACTTTCCATCTTGGTCATTTTCACCCTGGTCAGTCTCATTTAGGTGTTTTTCCTGTTTTTGCCATATTCCCCTCAGTTTTCATTCCATTTCTTTGTTATAGGCTCGTTTAGATTCCCCTAGGTACCCCCTTACTATTGCTGTACTCACGCTAAACTTTGCTATTATCTTATGTTATTATCATTTATTTTGTACTTTGTTGTATACAAATTACATCATTTGAACACTTAGTTGTTGTGACTTGAATGTTTTGAAGTAATATGTTGCCTACTCACAGGTGGCTTGAGATTGACTTGGGACTACTCTAGCTGAGTTCAGGCTGACTTGAGACTGACTTGAGTTGCCTTGAAGTTGCTCAAGTTACCCAAGTTGGCTTGAAGTTGGCTTGAAGCTGGTTTGAAGTTGGTTTGAAGTTGGCTTCAGTGGATTGAAATAGATCAACCTTGCATTGAGTGCTGTATGGCCCCCAATGACCATTGGGGGCCATACAGCCCTCAGGCTGGCTGAAGGGTCATCCAGGTTGGCTCAACTCTCCTTGAGTAAAGGGGTATTTTCCTGATGAAGGAGTTTCTTGTTTCCCTTTCCTTAGTCTTTATTGACCACCCATCATACTTCACTGACCAGAAAAAGGTCATGTATGCTCTTTCCTTCCTTAGCAGATCCGCTTGGGAATGGTTCGTACCGGACATCCTGGATCCGAACCTGATAAACCCCCCGGCATGGATGAACTCCTTTTTGGCACTCGTGAAGGAACTTCAAGACCATTTCGGTCTTTTCGACGCCCAGGGTGAAGCCGAGGATAAACTCGGTAATATTCGGATGAAGGAGAATGAACAGGTTCGGAAGTATAACACCCGATTCAATACCTTGGCGGCAATGACAGGATGGGACAACGTCGCCCTTAAGTGGGCTTATCAGCGTGGTTTGGCGACTAGGATCAAGGACAAGATGGTTCATGGTCCAACACCGGCAACGCTTTCGGCATACCGCGCCAAAGTGCTTGAGATTGATAATCGGCACTGGCGGCGCGAAGAGGAATGTAAAAGAGAGGTCGCAAGGTCTTCCGGAGGTGGCTCCGGCAGTAAAACTTCCTCTCCGATGAAAAAGGGTTCTCCGAACTCTTCCTCTCAAAATAATCCTTCACAGAATTCCGGTTTTAACAAACCTAACAACTCTTCCCAAGGCTCCGGACAGCAACCGAAAAAGCCTTGGAACAACAACAACAACAAATCGGGCCCTTCAGGTTCCGGTTTCAACAAATCTGGATCTTCGGTCAGCTCTGCACCGAAGCCTTACGCCAACCTTCTCAGCGCTGACGGACGACTTAAGCCTTCCGAAGTGGAACACCGAAAGAAGGGAGGCCTGTGCATGATTTGTGGTGGAAAGCATAAAGCAGAGAATTGTGATAAGAAGAGGTCAGGGGATTCTCGTGCCCGGGCCACTTTGACTGAGGAATCTGCAACTAATCTGACCGATACCGGTTCGGAAAAATAGTCCGCAGCTCCCGGACCCCGGTACGAAACGGGAGCTGCGTTGATCAGGTTCGTGCCTCTGGGGAAGTCTATCTCAACGCGTCCGCTCTTTCCGATTATGAACGATCACTTACAATTTCTTTATCTACTGAATTCCCTCTTCCCGAAGATTCCGATGAATCTTCCGCTCTTTTAAGGTTTATTACTCTCGTAGACTCCGGTTCTACCGATTGTTTCCTTGATTCCCGTTATGTCAATTTAAACTCTATTCCAACCTCTTTGATTCCGCCAATCAATCTCTGACTCTTCGATGGTTCTCTTTCTCCAAAACCAATTTCCAAAGTTGCGACTTTGGAAGTTCGGTTTTCCGTCCAGCGAGCTGCTACCTCTGGCATTTTATGTCACTTCTTTGGACTCATCTTGTAAAGCTGTTTTAGGATACAGTTTCTTGTCCCGCTACAATCCGTTGATTGACTGAGTCACCAGAACCATTACTTTCCGTAACACCGAGCACCCTGTTTCCACTCAGATGTCTTCGCTTTTCGGATCCGCGTTAGGACCGAAAGCACCGGTTTCCTCCACAAAACCACCTACTATTCCGATTCGGCCGGCACCTTCGCCGCCGACTCAAACTCGCTCTCGCCAACCTTGTCCTCTATCAGACAGGTTTCCTTTTGAACCAATCTATTCCTACCCTTTGGTTGCGCAAATGGCTTCGCGTTTAGAGACTCCTGAAGTTGATATCGCACTAGTCGGCGCCGCCGCCTTCCATAAGGCTTGTCAAGATTCAGGTAGGGAACCGACTCTTCTCCGGGTCATTGACCCCGAAGTATCGGCACACTATGCAGCATCTGGTCCTTCGGCCAGGAGTGCCTCTTCCGAGGCACTTCCAATCCCTGCAGACTACCTTGACTTCGCCGACATTTTCGATGAAGTCGCGTCCAAGGTTCTTCCTGAACATCGTTCTTTTGATCTCAAAATTGATCTGGTGGAAGGTGCTGAGCCCCCGCTCGGTCGCCTTTACCCTCTCTCTCCAACAGAGCAGCAGGCTCTTCACGATTTCTTGGATAAGCAACTCGCTACCGGTGTCATTTGACCCTCTTCCTCTCCGCATGGTGCTCCAGTCCTCTTCATACCGAAGAAGGACGGTAAACTTTGGCTTTGTGTGGACTTCCGAGGATTGAACAAGATTACCAAGAAGGATCGCTACCCGCTGCCTCTAATCTCGGATCTTTTGGATGCTCCGAAAAAAGCTAAAATCTACACGAAACTCGACCTGGCCCACGCCTATCATCTCGTCCGAATTGCCGATGGCGATGAATGGAAAACTACTTTTTGGACCCGATGGGGTTCCTACGAATGGTTAGTTATGCCCTTCGGTCTGACTAACGCTCCTGCGGCTTTTCAAAGGTTCATCAACAACATATTCTCGGACATGCTCAATGTCTGCATCATAGTTTACCTGGATAACATCCTCATCTACTCCGACAATCCAGAACAGCACTTGGAACACGTCCGCGAAGTCCTTTGGCGGCTCCGTGTAAATGGCCTTTTTCTCAATCCTGCAAAGTGCTTCTGGTCGGTCGATACGGTCGAATATCTCGGTTACATTCTCTCTCCGGCAGGATTGACCATGGCCGAAGATAAGGTTAAAGCTATTGTTGACTGGCCGGTTCCTCATAAAGTCAAAGACATCCAATCTTTTCTCGGTTTCGCTAATTTCTACCGACATTTTATTTATAATTATAGCGACATTGTCGTACCGATGACTCATCTTACCCGGAAGGGTGTGGCATGGCTCTGGTCTTTGGCATGTCAGGATTCCTTCGAAAAACTCAAGTATGCCTTCACACATGCACCCATTCTCACACATTGGGAACCAAATTGTCCACTTATCGTGGAAACCGACGCTTCCGACTACGCCTTAGCCGCTATCCTCTCGATCCCACTCTCAGATGGAGAAATCCATCCAATCGCTTTCCTCTCTCGGACCTTCCAAGCCGCCGAGCTCAACTACAATACTCACGACAAGGAGCTCTTAGCCATTTTTGAGGCTTTTAACGCCTGGCGGCACTACCTCGAAGGCTCGGGAGACCCGATCGATGTTGTTACTGATCACAAGAACCTCGAGTATTTCTCTACTACTAAAGTAAAGTACTAACTCGGCGACAGGTTCGGTGGTCCGAATACCTTCACACTTTCAACATGATCATTCGGTTCCGACCCGGAAAGCTCGGTGAGACACCAGACTCCATTACTAGACATTGGGACGTCTACCCAAAAGAGGGGGATAACGGCTACGCGCAAGTTAATCCACACAACTTCAGACCTATCTTTACTAATGAGCAATTGACCGCGTCGCTCCGAGCTACCTTCCTTGAAGGACCGGCTCTCCGAGCTTCCGTAGTTATGGACATCAACTCACTTCACCAGTCCATTCGGTCTTCCCTTTTGCTCGATCCTCAGTCAGTACAAGGTCTTGAGCTTGCAAAAGCTCCGACCGACTCCCGATGGAAACTAGGTTCTGATGGTCTATTACGATTAGACGATCGGATATTTGTTCCCGACAATTCCAACCTGCGACTTCAGGTGTTACGATACTTTCACGATCATCCTCTCTCTGGTCATTTCAGTCAAAATCGGACCCTAGAGGCTATCCGATGCCAATACACTTGGCCTAAGATTCGGACCTTTGTTAGGGACTATGTCTCTTCTTGCACTGTATGCGGTCGAAACAAGTCTCGCCGACATCGGCTGTACAGACTACTCAAACCTCTTCCGGTTCCGACTCGACCTTGGGATTCAATTTCTATGGATTTCATTGAACAACTTCCGGACTCGGATGGCTATACCGCTATCTTGGTTATTGTGGATCGCGCTTCGAAGCAAGCCATTTTTATTCCTACTTACGACACTATCACCTCCGAGCAACTTGCCAAGTTGTTCGTCTTGCATGTTTTCTCTAAGCACGGAGTTCCCTCGCACGTTACATTGGATCGAGGTTCCGAATTTGTGTCTGCATTTTTCCGAGCTCTTGGAGAAGCTCTCTCTATGATACTCCACTATACTTTGGGTTATCATCCGGAGGCCGATGGACAGACGGAACGAGTCAATCAGACTCTGGAGCAATACATTCGGATCTACTGTTCCTATCAGCAGGACGATTGGGCTAAACTCTTCACTATTGCCGAGTTCGCTTACAATAACGCTCTGAACGCCTCGACCGGCATCTCTCCCTTCTTTGCTAACAAGGGCTATCATCCCAACATCACCGTTTGTCCCGAGATCGACATTCGGTCCGATCTTGCACAAGATTTTGTGGTCAATCTATATGAGCTTCATTCCTTCCTCTGAGATGAGATACTTAATGCACAAAAATGCTACAAGGAACAAGCCGATCGGAAACGCATTCCTCATCCTGAATTTCCGATCGGATCCGAGGTCTTTGTTCTGGCAAAACACATCCGAACTACTTGGCCAACCGAGAAGTTCGCCGAAAAGTATCTTGGTCCTTTCAAGGTCCTTGAGCGCTCCGGCTCCCTTTCCTATAAGCTCCAACTCCCGGACTACCTTCGCCGAATCCATCTGGTGTTCCATGTATCACAACTTGAACCTTCGATTCCGAACTTGATTCCAAATCGGATTCAGCCACCTCCCCCACCAATTGAAGTTGATGGTGAAGAAGAATACAATGTGGCGGAAATCCTCGACTCGAAGATCGACCGAAGATACAAATGTTGTCCTCTACAATACTACATCCGATGGGCTGGTTACGAAGGAACCGATGACGAGTTCGCTTGGATTGCAGCCAACGAGCTACATGCCGACAAACTAGTTCCAGCATTCCATCTTCGGTATCCGAGCAAACCCGGACCTACTTAGTCCTTTGTGCGTACTTATATTTTTTGATTTTTACATCACTTTTCCAAGCGTCCAACAATGGACGTTGGAGGGGTTCGATTGCCGTGATAGCAAATTGAGCGATCACCCTTTCCCTTATCATTTTCTTTTCAAAGTCATTCCGACTTTTCCGATTCCGGCTTCGGCCGCATTTAAACTCACTTTAATCCTTACATTTCACTCAAGTTTTTAAAAAAAAACAAAACTTTCGATATTACATACAATTACTTTTATGCCCTTACGGGCCAACAACTTTCCATACGATAAAACAAAAATCCAAAAAACTACAAAGTCCAAAAAAATTATTACGAAGGCCGAGGCTTGGCCAATGGCTCTCTACCTACTCTTCCTCTCCCTCTCCATCTTCATCACCTCCTTCCTCCGGATCCTTCTCTCCCTTTTCCCTTCAACTTGGGTTTTGGCCTCGACAGAGTCCGAAGTGGCCTTCCCTCCTCCTGGAAACCCCGGCGCGTACCAACTAAGAAACGTCGGAGGGCCGACAGTTCCGCCGTCAGGCCTCCAACCTGCTCCTCCAACGTGCTTGAGAGCCAAGCAACCTCTGCTCGCAATCCCGCCACCTCCGCCAATAAGCCCTCGCTTTCTTCCTCCACCTTCCTCCGGCTTTCCCGGCCGACGAGCAAACACTTGACCTTTGAAGTGTTGCACTCGGAGCAAGCCTCGGTCTTCCCGCCTCGCCGAGTACAACCCAACTCCTTCACCTCGCACCGAACGCACTTCTTCCCGCTCTTCTTCGGCTTCTTCGGCCCCGGTTCGTCGTCGCCGTCGTCATCGTTGTTGCCATTGTCGGGGGATGGAGGATCATCCTCGGGACCTGAGTCGGGGACCTACAATGGGTTAGAAAAGAAAAAAAAAAACTTTCAAGTCCCAAACGGACTCACCCTTGCGGCCGACTTCGGCGCCGCTCTCTTCCTCTTTAACCCACTTGGGGTACTCGGCCCCGCGACATTTTCCTTCTGCGCTTCCTGCTGGCGCCGCAAGGCAGCCGCCATCCTTTTCTCTCTCTCCTTGGTCGCCTTTTCATCGGCCGACGCTGCCTTGGACTTGGCAATTTGGTACGCCGGAGAGTCTCGGCCGCCCGCTTCTCCTTGGCTTTCCTCTCTCGCTCAGCCTTTTCGCTGGCTTCCCTCGCTGCCAGCTCGGCCGCTGCCCTTTCCGCCTCCCTCTGCTGCTCTTTGACAAATAAACGGAGCCGCTCAGCTTCCGCTGCTGCGGCCTCCTCCTGTCGCTTTGTCTCCTTTTTTCGCCGCCTGTTTGGCCGCCTTCCTCTCGAGTAAAGCCTTGGCTTCCGCTGCTGCTTCCTCGGCCTTCCTGAATTCCTCGTCGGAGTCGTCGGATACGTGAGAGTTGGCGCGAGAAGTCATGGTAATAAGAAAATTGATGGGGTACTTAGGGAAATTTTGGATTTTGGCACGACCTTATATACCCAGGCGCTTAGACTCTATAGGATCACAGGAACAATAAGCGGAGATCTCGGTGATGTCTTAGAATCTTCTAGACTTTCTCACATCACGGTGACCCTGACTCTCGGCTGACATACTATCGGTCCGACTTTGGCTCTGGACTTAGAGGCTTTCGAAGGCTCAAGCCTAAGAGGGGGATACTGTTACGACCATGCCGCATCGGCATCCCTCGGATCATCGCCGGATCACCTCTACTATCATCCCAGCATCATTCCGATTCCATCCCGTCTATTTCCGTCATCTTATCTCTTTTTGTTATCTTCCTATCTTATCTGTTATCTTCGTCTGATGACGTACCGCCATCAGACCTTTCGGATTACTTTCTAATTGGTTCTTATTATCTTTCGATTATATTCCCTTTCCAATCTATTGAGTATTATTGTCTTATGATTGTATTACTTACTTCGGTCTTCCATATACGTTTCCGACTATTGTCTTCTACCGATCCGGAAGCCCCGGACTCTTAGTATATAAGTAGTACAACCTTGTACAGTAGTCCTCAGTTTAAATATCAACTGGGATAAACCAGACCTTCTGTCCGACTAAGTTCCGCCCTAGTCTATCCTTCTTCCGTCTTACTCGTCGGCCGTTACATCGGCCAAATCTATCTTTGTCTCCTGAACTTCATCTCGGGACTATTCGGCGTGACGAGGGTCTAGCTAATAGCTATACCGTACGTCCCACTTCTTCTTCAATCTCCAATATCGGTCCGAGACCTACTTCGTCAATACATACCGATCGGTTCCCTTTGGTCTTGCACAATCTTAACATTGGGCCTATCACATCCAATTTGGAGTCCTATCCAAATACCTCTTCTTAAATCTTAATTGCTCAAACTAGTATACAAAGATGTCGCAATGCTTAGGGATTACCACTGTGACTGAACCATATGATCTACAGGACTCATACCATACTTCTCTGGACCTCCATGGCACATTCTGCACTACGGTTACTGCTGTGTTTAACCCAGCACCCAAGTCAACACACCAGAACAATGGTCCGGAGTGCATGGGAGTGTGTGTTGATGACAAAGAAAGTGCAATATTGCACATTCGGAAAACCGGCCCGGGATTTGAAGCCGATCAGTTGTGATGAGTATTCAGAAGCACTTAGTCCACTGTACCATCAACAGCCCTACACTTTTAGAAGGCTACTAGTGGGCTGAACAATCAGCAGTAGTGATGTGCCAGCCCTGGCCGGAGCCGTCTCCAAGGCTCATGGGGGCTCAGCAGATTTTTAAGAGCCGGGGCTCAGGGCGCTAATTTAGATGGCCAAATTCCGCACATATCATCGGGGCAAGGACCGGCGCAGTTGATTTCCCACTGCCATTAACGCAGGGGGCAATGCAGTTGATTTTTTGATGATGTCATTCTTTTGAAACGGCGTCCCGGCATTGATGCCTCATGATGGATCTTTCTCACCACATTATAGGTGATTGTACACTACTTCTTGCTAGAGATGTCCACGAGTCCGGATCCAAGTATACTTGGATCCGGAGCGCAAGTACTTGTGGCCCAAAAGGCCTGACTCGTGACCCGCGGCTGACTCGTGGGAAACGGGTCACTGACTTGCAAGTATTACTTGCGGGTCTCACAAGTACTTGTGGATCCGCACACTAATCAAGTAGTTACAGCTATATTCACAAGTATTTACCATTATTTACTTGCATACAGTGATTGTACAGTGTATAATGCTATTAAAAACCTGCACTTTACTTGTTACACTAATTTCATACTATGGTATGAAGTAAAAATGTACTGACAGTTAGGCTTTGGATTGTAGACAGCCTACGGCGATTGAGCGCTAAAATAAGCGCTCAGTCGCTGTGAGCTGTCTACAACCTCAAACATGTGTGGCAGTACTTGATAAGTACTATAATAAATATGATACTATTAATTACTGTAAGTTTTGATCACCAACAACAAATGTATGAGTTCATATTGCTTGCACAAGTCACACAAGTACTTGCAAGTCAACCGAAAATTGCAAATGTCTGACTTGTGACCCGCGCCTGACCCGTGGGAAACGGATCCTGGGATCTGCGAGTCACATACTTGTGGGTTTTCCCACGGATCTTACCTGCGAGTACTTGTGAAGACTTGGACTCGTGGACATCTCTACTTCTTACAAGGTTTCTAAGCTAGCAGTGATAGAAGGGCCTGTTAGAGTACACAGTTGTTGCTCGGCAGTTGTTCCACATTTATGTACAGTTTACTTATGAGTCACTCCATAGGTAGATTATAATTTTGTTATAATTCTAATTCACTCTTGCGTTCTTACCCCCATGTTGTTGCAATTCCGCTCGCTATGAGTGTTGACAATTCCGCATGCCTCAACCGGCCCAGCATTTGATGCCAAAATCTCAGACATCATTATCCTTTATTTGTTGCATGCCAATTATTTGACAACTCACTGCAATTGATGCACCAATTGTCAAGCTCAAATACTATTCTCAAAGTGAATTCTTGTACTAATTGCTTGGCAGTGGTGTAAGAAGCCTGGGGTCTGGAGGGCACAATGGTAAGTACTAGCCCTTACTAGGCTTGCTGTGAGCTTATTATTTGAGACTGATATTAGATCTTGCACATATAAGACTCTAGAGACTACTATACCACTACTATATGGTACTTTTCTATTAGCCATGAAGCCCCTTGGTTCTATGTTCTCTTGAATGATTAAAAATGGCAGAAATAACCATTTATTGGCATTGACCTTGGGAGAAATTCTCAAAAGAATTGATTTATAGCTACATATTGTACTGATAAATGTTTTGTTGAGCAAAAGCTAGAAGATACACCTCCTTGTTCATGCAGTATAAGGAGGAACACCGAAGATAAGGTGGGATTTGGTTGTGAGAAAGAATTAGGCGCCATACGGCATATGGGCGCCGTAATTATCAATGTACGGATTCTGGTGTTTTTGAATGCTGCTTGGTTTAACGGTAGATGTAAGCACATATTTCCACATCCCGAAGTGGGACATAAATAAGAAGTAGTGGTGCGGAACTTCGTGCAGTGGGAAAGATCCATCAGGTATCAATTCGGCATCAATCAAAGTTTGTCACTTGGCCGGCACTTCAATTTAATAGGATGACATCATCAAAAAATCAACTGCGTTGCCCCCTGCGTTAATGGCAGTGGAAAATCAACTGCGCCGGTCCTTGCCCCCGGTGTATATTAAGTAGACTTTAGCAACACAATTGATTAACAGTGGTCAGTTTGTGAGCTAGCGGCTAGGCATGGTTAGTCACCATGAATAGCCCAAACAGCCATCAATATCTTGTCGACATTACATTAATAGCATACAGGCAATCCAAGAACTATCACAGCATATGAATTTTGTACACTATAGATGAGGTATTCACACTTCCACATGTTGATTTATACTGACCAGTGACCTCAATAGCTTCCTGGGGTAAGTTTGGGACTTACACGTTGGGCTGGGGCAGCTGCATGAGCCTGAGGAGTTTGGTAAGCCCTGGCACTCATGATCCACGCCATGAAGGAGGTGCTTAGTAGCCAGTTCCAGCGGTTTGTGACCTAGCCCAACCCTATAGCCTTTGTGGTATCACTGAGTGCCATCATCCAGTGCTGCTACCTTGCAAGGCTGTTACCCATAACTTACTGTATGCTTCAAATGGCTTGGTTCCTAGCCATGTCCAGATTGTTGATTTGAGCATTTTGGATCCCACTAGTGTATGATCAATCAGCAAATTTGGCAAAAGTTTGGTACTCATAGTCTTGAGAAAGTTTCTGTAGAGACTACAATACAATCATTACTGATTATAGCTCTGACAGTCAACCGCATCAAGTTACAGTTGTGACGCAGATACTGATGGGCAATCCCCAATGCCCATAGGACTGCACCAGTCCATTGAAGCATGTAACGTTGAATTAGGTTTTGAGGGAAAATTATACTTCAACACCTGTGACCCAAGTACAGTCCCTGAATGTAGCTGAAGTGGATCGCTGAGCCAGCTAATTTATATTCCACATCAGAGCAGATCAACAGATCAAAAAGTATCAAACACTGAGTCCACTACAACCAAACCAGCAGCCAGTGCTTATATTTAACAAAAACTCTGTATTACTTTGAACTACTCTATACAATATGTGTTCACTCCCTCAATAGCCCAATTAGGAGGTGGGTACAATTCTGATTCTGAGTAGTAATGTGTGAGGTGGGTGCTGGGGACCGGGCTCAGGAGTTGCGGCTAGGGCTGGGCTGAGGCTCAATACTTTGTTCATTGTGTTGGCACATTGGTCATTGGTCAAAAAACATTGTTATTAGTAGGTCACTCACAACTACACCCCTATAATGGAGGCTAGGGTCCTGAGCATAATGTTCATCAAGCCCAGAGAGCATATGGCTGTAATTGTACACAGTAGCTGCCATATGACACAGCCCACTGTTATCATTCATTTGGTCTGGAATGATCATGCTACTTATTAATCCATATGTAATCAGTCTTAGTCTCTCTCTGCGCAAAACCAATAATCAGAAAAACCATACAATGATCACAGCCATGATTGAAAGATAGAACTTTCTAACATCAAGTTTGGAGATAAGGTAATTTGCAAGATGGCTTTGCACATTTCCAGAGTGATCATGGGAAAAACTCAGACCATCACAGTGATCATGACTCAATTACAATTTTACTCCATGATCATTGTACAATTACAACATTTCATCATGATCATGGTGGATATTTCAATTTTTTGATCTGCACAAACACAATAAGGACACCCATATGCACCTAGCACAAACCTTGTTTTTTTCTTTAATAATAATTTTGAATGTTCGGTTGTGTGCTTGTCTGACTGTAAGTGTACGTTGTGTTCATGGTAGTTATACATGTAGTTATATGTGTAGTTATGTAGAAACTTGTTATACTTGAGCCAAGTTAATTAATTCCTGAATCTGTGCCGCGTATCCTTTCTGTACATGGATACAATGGATGTGTAGTGTGGCTAAGGAGTCAAGGTTTCTCCAGTACTTTATGAATGCATCCGATTTCCACCTCCCTAGTACTTTCACAACATCGCACGGTATGCCTGCTAGCAGGTAGTAAGATGTACCTCCGATTCTGAAGCAGTGGCCTGTCATGCAAGGTATGCCGTGTCTGTACCATACGCGATTGCAGACCTCTAGCAGAAGTTTCTTCATCAGTACCTTCAGCTCGCCGTGTTTGTCTCAATATGCAAATAGTGGGTTGTTGGGAGATAGTCAATTGATACAGACATGTCTGTCAATTGCGTTGTTGGGATCAGTGATGCTATCCTGTGGTGAGAGGATGACTTCTTCGCCTCGGATAGGTTCTGTCTTCATGCTTGGGAGTTTAAGACGACAACTGCAATCAGGATTGTATGCACAAAGACAGGCGACCATGGAATAGAGCTTGCAATCAAATTGTTCAACAAATGGAGAAGGTGTTAGCACTTCGCCAGCTCTGATTTGACTGTAGAACATTGTGTTTGCCGCCGCTATGACACAGACATCCAGTCCATCATTCAGATTGAGTTCGGTATTTGGGTATTCACGTGTAGGTATGTGAAAGGTGTTATAAAACAACCTAACAAAAACACTACCGCACCTAACCAGACTATTGATATGTAAGGGAGCGAGGGCGGGTTGTCAGAGATTCCCGAGGGAAAGTCTTGTAATATCGGATGTATGTGCGCAACTGCTCCAGGTTCAAGACTGTAGCGCTAACGTGGGTACCTAAGCTTAGACAACTCTTAGAACTAAGTCGAGAAAAGCCTAGTTGGGGTGTACGAGTGTACGAGTGTACGAGGGAACCAGGTGTGTATGTCCAAATCAATTAACCAAAACCAAAACCAATACAACGAAACTAAGATTCTCCTAGGCAAACTCTGGCTCTAGCTAGAATAGTAATCTCAAGGTTTG
Organism: Rhodocollybia butyracea; assembly: GCA_015501585.1. Taxonomy (NCBI): domain Eukaryota; kingdom Fungi; phylum Basidiomycota; class Agaricomycetes; order Agaricales; family Omphalotaceae; genus Rhodocollybia; species Rhodocollybia butyracea. Next base: position 13,357 of record JADNRY010000606.1, read on the forward strand.
TCAACAACCCTAGGCAAACTCTGGCACTAGCTGCTGTGACGCCGTAAAGTCCTCGACCAAACTCTGGGCCAAGCTACAGTATTGTGAGTGAACTTAATGACTAAGAACTCATACCACAATCTTAGTGGCTCGTCTAACTTTGTGAAGAACTCAACTAAGGAACCCTCACTCTGGAGCCGAATAATCCCTTACTAGAAGCTGTCCCCTCTAAGGAAGCAACTAGATTTGAGTTGATCCGGAGTTTGAGAGAACTCTACACACTTAAATTTGATCAAGATATAAATGGGCTTTGCGAAGCGCGTGAAGTTTATTACTTTCTTAAGATAACCAAGTCAGGAGGTGTCATGCTACTGATCCTGTGGGGATGTTCTACAGAGCACTGGTCTTAGCAGTCAAGTCGAGGGCAAGAAACTTGTGTTATTGAATAAATATGTCTGGCTTATATACTGAGTAGAGAGAGTTTAATACGAAAAATAGATGAAACAGATACAGAGAGAGACGGAAAGAGAGTGGAACAGAGAAATCTGGCTCAGAAAGGAAACTCCAGCCTATATATGGTACACACGATAAAGAAATAGTCCATTCTTGGGTATATATCAGAGGTAAAATATGATTTCGTGAGGATTAACATAGTTTTAAAGTGTTTTGATCCGAGCGAGGTTTCTCCGATTACTCCAGTGACAATTCTCCGGGGTCAGGAGTACCTTTACACTTCATGATCACTCGCCGCCCGGTTTCCCTTGGGTGAGTTTCATTCTATTCCTCAGATAGTTCTGTCCATCCTGAGTGTGATTAACATTCTCTCGAGAAGGCCTGTTATCTAGCTTTCCAACGACACCACTTATGATAGCCTCAAGCAACTGCGCTGAGTATGTACAAGTGATTCCCGATAGTCACCTTTAACGGATAAGACCTCCCGTGTATGATTTCTAAGATCAAATGTTTCGATTTGCTAAGGCTATCTTGGCACGTAGCTTTCCGTAGGACCGCTAAGCATGTTTCTACCATCTTCATGGTTACAACCGGTACTGCGAATAGACCTCTATGGTCTCCTCAGGATTGTTCTGGTCCATTGTTACAGACTGTAAAGTCCACATCTTAACATACATCAGGAAAAGTGTTTTTTTCCTAGGGGACCAAGGGTGGCCTAAGGACAGCTAGGTGACCTATGAATCCTATGTCATCCTAGGATTTGGCACTTGTCTTGAGGGACTCACAGCTTCCCAGGATATCCCAGGATTTCCTAGGATTTCCTAGGATACCCCAGGACAATTCCAGGACAACTTGGGGAAAACCAGGGAAAACTAAGGAAAACACAGTTTTGCCCTGGTCTTCATAGGACTTCCTAGGGAATCCTGGGAAACTGTGAGCTCCTTAAGACAAGTACCAAATCCTAGGATGCAATGGGGTTCATAGGTCACCTAGTTTTCCTTAGGCCACCCTTGGTCCCCTAGGAAAAAAACACTTTTCCTGATGTAGCTTGTTGGGGGTCTTAGTGCGAGGGATGCCTTCCCTCATAATTCCTTCCCTTGAGTAACGCGTTGGCTTAGTACTTATCCCGCTTCGAGAGGTCCTGTAGTTTACTAGAGAGTATACACTCTTGGGTATAACTAGATTGACAATCTAGCATTACATCTCCGGGCAGCCCAGGTATCCTTACTAGCTTGGCTCTAGGCTATGCTTGTGGGCATACCTTCACAGCTCGCTGAGTATTATTGTTAAGTACTTTGCCTCGGCAACAGCTATCACGCTCGGGCTCCGTATAACTCTCTTATTGCATTGTATAACATGTACAAAATGTCAAAATGTACAGTTACACACCTTAGGCCAATTTTAGGCCTAATATCGGTATGGACTTGGAGGAGTTTGAGATGTTCTTCTTTCACTGGAGGATGTTCCCACGACAAGATGAGAGAGGAGCTTTGAGCTCTACATCAATGAGCATTTGGTGTAAGTTTTCTCCACCTCAGTATGCATGTCCTCTGCAGATGGTCCACCCTTTGATAGCAGACAAGTGAGTCTTTGCTGTACTGCCAGCAAACTTTCCTGCAAAGGTGGCTGCATACTCGCATAGGACCCATTCTGGGGCAGGGAGACACTGATGTTGTTTGAGTCCTTGTTTGTCTGCCCATACAAGAAATCTCCGAACAGTATTCCATTTCTTCATGGCAGTCTTTCCTTTTACCGATGCTCCCAGTGTTTCCTGTGCATGTGGACTGAGTCTCTGCATCACATTAATCTGTCCATTGCCTCTGTGCGCCATTGGCTGGTTGGATATGTCATTAGTCTGTCTAAATGTTAGCTGTGTGGTTGCATCTTTGTTTGCATTTCTGTCACCTTGGAGTTATTGGTTTGTTGGGTAATGTTCTGTAGTGTTTGTGTTAGCAGGAATAATAGGTTTGTTTGTGTATGTTGTCAGCTTGCCATGCTAAGTGTGTGTATGCGTCAGGTGACAAATCTTTACATTTCAGAGGTGAATTTACATAGTGTACTAGTGTGACTACTTTCTGGTCAGTTCTTGTGCAAGTAATCTGGCGTCATTCAGTGTGATTGAGTTATGTACATAGTTTTGTAAGTGATGAGGAATCTTTGGTGGTCTAGGATGTATCTGCTTTCTCGGAGGGAAAACTCCACGAGACAGGGCATCAGCTAATAAAGAGGAGTAAGTTAGACTACAGATAGTCCAACAACGTGTTGGACGAGGATGAGAGTTGAGAGTAAGGCTAGATCAAACTATCTTGTACACGTAGTATGGATGCAGTATAATCTTATCAGCGAGTACACGATCGTATAGAACGGACCTTTATATCGGACCGAGGAATTGGATCTCAGGAACAGATGGAATCAATTAAGTTGTTGGCCCATTGTGAGTACACCGCACTCAACAATGAAGACAGACTTTAGAGGAGAAACTAACGATGGCTATGAGCCTCTGAAGGTGACTGTTCAAAAGAGGGAAGAAAAGTATCTCTTTTTCTAGACGGCGTTCTATATAAGAAAAGCTAGGATTATGATGACATCACGACATGATTGAGTATTTCCTCCTACTCTCAATTTCACATGTTACCCCGACTATCATCGGGTTACCACTTGACGCGTTCCCGCCCGTCAATAAAGAGGTGGCAAGTCTCTTCGCAATGATGGACGAGGTCACCGGTGATGGGCTGGTGGACCGAATGAAGTGGGATAACGATGAAATCAAGGAATAGTCGGAAGGGACCGTTATAAGTAGTCAGAGTGAGAAAGAGAGAGAAGAGTTAAGGTAATGGTGAAACGTTAAAGAAGTATAGTATCAATGAGTGGGCCAATTGCCCCTACTATAGAGAGCAGCTTTGAGTCTGCCCTCAGACTCGTAAAATATGATGAACTGGAAAACACAGACTTGAAGACACAGAAAAAGGTGAGAGGAGAGAACAACAGGAGATTCAATGGATGCGTGGATGAACGGAGTTTCAGAGAGAAGAAAAATCATAACAAAAGAAATGAGAACAATCAGGGGAAGTGGGAATCGGAATGTGTGGACGCGGGATGAAAACAGAAAAATAGAGATTAAGATTCATAATACCTTGAGGACCATCCTCGACAAGTTACACCCATGAATCCATAACCAACTAATGAGCGGTAGGAAGCAGGAGTCATAAGAGCTTCTACGCGTGTCTTCACTACCTGTGAGTCCTCCGTGCTCTTGATCAATTGATCAACCTGTGGAGACCAGACATAATAGAGATGAACGACGTGTAACTCAAAATCAGGGACCCAGATCCTTGAGCACCAGACTTTTCAATTGTTATGGAACTCATCGTAACGCATGAACATAGGCAGTTCCGCCTGAGTGAGCAGAAGATGGAGGAATTTCTCTTCGAGAAAGCAACGGTTTGCGGCGCGATATCCACGATAACAGTACATGGCGGGGTAGGAGATTGTCGGAGATTAAAGGGATGTTTGGTATGAATCCACGGAAGAGGAACTTCACTACTATTGCGAAGTTTGAAACAGCACATACGGGTTTCGAACGTGTTTAAACCAGAGCTAGATGTGAATGTCTGATTGAAATATCTTCTTGGAGGACAGCTGTCGCGTATGGCTCTGTCAATTTCTGTGTAAGTCAAGTCAGGGTCAGTGCAGTATATAGTAAAGGTGATAAGAATAAGAAATGTTTCTTCTCCTAGAGTGACTTCAACAGCATCTTCGTAGATGAACTTGAACAATAGATCACGCTTATAGAAGCCTGCGTAAGGTGAGCGCTCCACGTAGTCGTATCTCCGGTCGTATATAGCGCTGCAAGGGAAAAAGAACGGTCCCTTCAAGAGCCCAAACTTTCATTCTCTAGAAGGAGCTGGGTAAGTGACTAAATGAAACCGACGTTTGGATACACCTAATGGGTCAGTATGATTCCAAAAGATTTTTCTCGTAAAAGAGGGGATGTATGAATGTAAAGGGATGTAATGAGTGACGGCACACCCGTTATCCGCAAAATAGAACTTTGTATACACCCACTGAACATCATAAGTGATAATCTGGTCTTCGAAATCAAGAATATGTTGCTCCCATTTGGATTCAAAGTTGTGTACATGATTATCTGAAGGGATACTGTTTGCGCACCACATTGGATCTAGAAAAGTCAGAGAGGCAGACAATGACTTGTTAATTGCATATCAAATAGGTGGAAAAATGTTGCCAATGCCAATAGGAAAAAAATCTTCAAAATATTGAAAATATAATAGCGACGCAAACGAAAGAGGAGAGTATTCAGGATAACGTACTAAGCGATTGGAGTTGAAAACATAGGCCGAGGAGACAAGATCAACAGCCCAAGGAATATGTTTGCCGTCAGCGATAATGTCGTTGGTAAGTTCAGTTCACATCCGAGACGGTTGAGATATGAAGAATGAGGAGAGGAAGAAAGAAGACTGCAATGTAAAAAAAATGAGGTCCTTAAGAAGGCTTATCAGTAGGTTGAAACATGAAAATATATGTATTAATTGGACCGAAACATATTGTACATAATGTAAAGTAGTGTTGACAAGCTCAATCGGAATTTTGAAAGGAAGAAGAAACACGAAAAGGAAGAACATGATATAAGGACTCAGCGTATGAAGCTCCATGTCGCACTGCATAGACACATGCTGTGGAGTATCTATTCTTGACGTGAGAGCTTGCAGTCTCGAAATCCGCGTTGAGAAAGGAGACTTTGTTACGTCAAACTTTCAGCCGTGACGGTATTAGGCCTAAAATCGGCCTAAGGCGTGTAACCGTACATTTTGACACTTTGTACACGTTATACAATGCAATAAGAGAGTTATACGGAGCCCGAGCGTGATAGCTGTTGCCGAGGCAAAGTACTTAACAATAATACTCAGCGAGCCGTGAAGGTACGCCCACAAGCCACCCATTGCAGTAGCATTATTTAAATACCCCCAGTACCTGTTGTGGAGATTATGATAATAAACCCAGTAAGCTACTGTACAGTAAGAGTGTAGGGGCATTTTAATCCCTCTGTGTTCACATTTGATGAGGTCATGTGACTCGTTCGTTGCAGCTTTTGGGTGGCTGGACGAAAATAGGTTATTTACGGGCCTATTTAGGCAATTTCTGGGATGATAGCTAGCCCAAAAAAGACTATATATAATGTATTAATATTTGAGCACTACTCCGAGGTGGATTAGGCACCGTAAGGGGATGGATTGCATCGAAAAATCTAGATGACGTTCGGTCAAAGCTGGCTGAGCATTACCCAATTGGGTAATGCCATCAAAACAGTAAAAGCGGCCTAAAAAGCCTGCTTCTACATGGATATTCCACCCTATAAGAGTGTAGATAGTATCTTTACATATATAATAGGTCCCTGAAGCAAGATTACAGCGATAGCTGCGGTCAAAGCTGTTTTATTACCATATTTAGAATGCCAGCAAAGCGGCCTAAAAGCTTGTTTATGCATGGGTATTCTACCTAATAGCAGTCTATACAGTGTTTATAGATGTACAGTAGGCACCTAAAGCGAAATTAAAGCAGGTATATGGTGTAATAGTAGCACTGCTTCGATGTTTGGGTCTGTGGCTGTGTTGTAAAAAATCGAAATAAAAGTAGGGATGTTTAATATACTAGGAGTACAGGCATGGTCTCTGCATAATATATATGTGCCTGAAGCGAAATAAGAGCATTCTATGAAGAGAATAGGCTGTAATTGCCCGCTCTAGGCCGGAGGAGGTCAAAGCTGTATGACCAAATAGGGAAATATATGATTACATACAGGTGGTGTTGAGTCGAAGTTGGGCTCAGTAATGGCATGGCCTCTCAAGGTCTGAGGTCTGGAATACATATCTGAGTGCTGTAGTATACTAGCTACGCCCTCCAGGTGTTATATTTAGTAATATGTGGGCAGGAGGATGTACATGGAGTGATCAATGGTGAGTAACCATCAAAACTCGCTTTTTTGAAGAATTAAATACTAATAATGAGTGTCTAAGCGCAGGTAGGACCTCAAGCCTCGGTAGGTGTACTCTCCAGCATAGTATACACTCGATCCGTGTCCAAGAACCATTAATATGCGACCAGATGCGATGGTATACACTGATCTTTATTGATTTTCCCTCAAAACTCGATTTTTTGAGGAATTATCATGGAATATTGGGGCCTTAAGAGTAGCCAGGGGACCAAGACGTCGTATATAGACTGTACTATATGGTATCAGTCTTTGCCATATGCAAGAACGATTTATGCAGCACCTGAAGCGATGGTATTCCCTGATCTGTATGGATTCTGCCAAAAAATGCGATTTTCAAGAAATAAAACAGGCATAGAGTGTGCTACAAGTCTCAGATCATACTAAAAACTTGGGAAACATGTCTTCAATTTGAATTCAACAACACCCAGGTGTTATATCCACATCTGGGTACCTCCATGGAACGATACTGTTGTAAGTGCACACTAGGATATCTCTACTTGGCTCAAAGTTCAGATTGTGACATTGAGATGTACATACTCAAACCTTTTGGTCTAGAGGGCCTCTATATGATTCGAATACATGATTACCCAAGTTTGAGCATAGTCTGAGGTGTATAGCACGCTCTATGCCTGTTTTATTTCCTGAAAATCGCATTTTTTGGCAGAATCCATACAGATCAGGGAATACCATCGCTTCAGGTGCTGCATAAATCGTTCTTGCATATGGCAAAGACCAGTGTCATATAGTACAGTCTATATACGACGTCTTAGCCCCTGGCTACTCTTAAGGCCCCAATATTCCATGATAATTCCTCAAAAAATCGAGTTTTGAGGGAAAATCAATAAAGATCAGTATATACCATCGCATCTGGTCCCATATAAATGGTTCTTGGACACGGATCGAGTGTATACTATGTAGTACAGTATACCTACCAAGCTTTGAGGTCCTACCTGCGCTTAGACACTCATTATTAGTATTTAATTCTTCAAAAAAGCGAGTTTTGATGGTTACTCACCATTGATCACTCCATGTACATCCTCCTGCCCACATATTACTAAATATAACACCTGGAGGGCGTAGCTAGTATACTACAGCACTCAGATATGTATTCCAGACCTCAGACCTTGAGAGGCCATGCCATTACTGAGCCCAACTTCGACTCAACACCACCTGTATGTAATCATATATTTCCCTATTTGGTCATACAGCTTTGACCTCCTCCGGCCTAGAGCGGGCAATTACAGCCTATTCTCTTCATAGAATGCTCTTATTTCGCTTCAGGCACATATATATTATGCAGAGACCATGCCTGTACTCCTAGTATATTAAACATCCCTACTTTTATTTCGATTTTTTACAACACAGCCACAGACCCAAACATCGAAGCAGTGCTACTATTACACCATATACCTGCTTTAATTTCGCTTTAGGTGCCTACTGTACATCTATAAACACTGTATAGACTGCTATTAGGTAGAATACCCATGCATAAACAAGCTTTTAGGCCGCTTTGCTGGCATTCTAAATATGGTAATAAAACAGCTTTGACCGCAGCTATCGCTGTAATCTTGCTTCAGGGACCTATTATATATGTAAAGATACTATCTACACTCTTATAGGGTGGAATATCCATGTAGAAGCAGGCTTTTTAGGCCGCTTTTACTGTTTTGATGGCATTACCCAATTGGGTAATGCTCAGCCAGCTTTGACCGAACGTCATCGAGATTTTTCGATGCAATCCATCCCCTTACGGTGCCTAATCCACCTCGGAGTATTGCTCAAATATTAATACATTATATATAGTCTTTTTTGGGCTAGCTATCATCCCAGAAATTGCCTAAATAGGCCCGTAAATAACCTATTTTCGTCCAGCCACCCAAAAGCTGCAACGAACGAGTCACATGACCTCATCAAATGTGAACACAGAGGGATTAAAATGCCCCTACACTCTTACTGTACAGTAGCTTACTGGGTTTATTATCATAATCTCCACAACAGGTACTGGGGGTATTTAAATAATGCTACTGAAGCGGCTGCACAAGCGTAGCCTAGAGCCAAGTTAGCGAGGATACCTGGGCTGCCCAGAGATGTAATGCTAGATCGTCAATCTAGTTATACCCAAGAGTGTAGACTCTCTAAACTACAGGACCTCTCGAAGCGGGATAAGTACTAAGCCAACGTGTTACTCAAGGGAAGGAATTATGAGGGAAGGCATCCCTCGCACTAAGACCCCCAACAAGCTATGTTAAGATGTGGACTTTACAGTCCGTAACAATGGACCAGAACGATCCCAAGGAAACCGTAGAGATCTATTCGCGGCACCGGTCGCAACCGTGAGGACGGTAGAAACATGCTTAGCGGTCCTACGGAAAGCTACGCGCCGGGATAGCCTTGGCAAATCGAAACATTTGATCTTAGAAATCATACGCGGAAGGTCTTATCCGTTAAAGCCGACTATCGGGAATCACTTGTACATACTCAGCGCAGTTGCTCGAGACTATCATAAGTGGTGCCGTTGGAAAGCTAGATAACAGGCCTTCTCGAGAGAATGTTAATCACACTCAGGATGGACAGAACTATCTGAGGAATAGAATGAAACTCACCCAAGAGAAACCGGGCGGCGAGTGATCATGAAGCTTAAAGGTACTCCTGACCCCAGAGAATTGTGGAGTAATCGGAGAAATGTTATGACTCGATCAATAGTCTCGTCCAAACCTTCACAGTACGTAACTCAGCAGTAAAAATGATAAGAGAAATTAATGAGATTATAGAGCAAGCCTTTCTGTTCGTTGAAACCGCTAGGCAAAAAAATATATACTCAAACAACTAGGCTCAAGTAAAGTTAGTAACTAGTTTGTAATACGAAACTCACAGAAGTTATTATTTGGAGATAGCTCGACAAATAATAATATGATTACCCTCGGAGATAGCTCAACAAGCAGTAATATGAATCAGAACTAGTACTTGGAGATGGCTCAACAAGTAGTAGTGAGTGTGGTGTCTAGTACTCGGAGATAGCTCAACAAGTAATAGTGAGTGTGATGTCTAATACTTGGAGATAGCTCAACAAGTAATAGGAAGTTGCAACTCGGAGATAGCTCAACAAGTGGCAATTAAAGAAGTATTCACTAGGAGATAGCTCAACAGGTGAATGTTAGTGGATACAACTTGGAGTTAGCTCAACAAGATGTATAAATGTATATTGTAACTTGGAGATAGCTCAACAAGATACAATGAGTTGGTCTGGTGATTCACACAAGTGATAACAGCAAACAAGTGGGGGTTTGGATTTAAGAAAAATAATACGTCTAACATACATTGGTAAATCTAGACTACTTATATACTGTGCAATGTGTACTAGTTAGGAAATGCTGCGGAATGACTAGATTTGAGTCATAACTGCAGAAATACTGCGGATGAGTCAGTCTGACTATGTAATGCTGTGCAATGACTAATATTGAGTCATGTATGCGGAACCATAGTTGACTCAGATATCTGGCTGTGCAATGACTGATATTGAGTCATTGATGTAAAGAGGCTATGCAATGATGTCATAGCTGTGGAGCAGTGATGTGATATCATAACTGCGGAGCAATGGAATGACATCATGATTGTGGAGTAGCAAGATGACATCATGGTTGTGGAGCTAGAATGATGTCATGACTGTGCAGACTGTGCAGTGACTGTTAAAGATCATTCTGGTGTTCTGGAAGAATGTGTGCAGCATTAACCCAAATGGTGTTGAATAACTAATGAATGTAAAATGTTAAGTAGAAGTATTAATGATAGTGTTCATAGTTGGTTACAGAAGAAAAAAGATTGGGTGTATAGGATTTAGATCCGGGTCATAACAAGAAACCTCGCTCGGATCAAAACACTCTAAAACTATGTTAATCCTCACGAAATCATATTTTACCTCTGATATATACCCAAGAATGGGCTATTTCTTTATTGTGTGTACCATATATAGGCTGGAGTTTCCTTTCTGAGCCAGATTCCTCTGTTCCACTCTCTTTCCGTCTCTCTCCGTATCTGTTTCATCTATTTTTCGTATTAAACTCTCTCTACTCAGTATATAAGCCAGATATATTTATTCAATAAGACAAGTTTCTTGCCCTCGATTTGACTGCTAAGACCAGTGCTCCGTAGAACGTCCCCACAGGATCAGTAGCATGACACCTCCTGACTTGGTTATCTTAAGAAAGTAATAAACTTCACGCGCTTCGCAAAGCCCATTTATATCTTGATCAAATTTAAGTGTGTAGAGTTCTCTCAAACTCCGGATCAACTCAAATCTAGTTGCTTCCTTAGAGGGGACAGCTTCTAGTAAGGGATTATTCGGCTCCAGAGTGAGGGTTCCTTAGTTGAGTTCTTCACAAAGTTAGACGAGCCACTAAGATTGTGGTATGAGTTCTTAGTCATTAAGTTCACTCACAATACTGTAGCTTGGCCCAGAGTTTGGTCGAGGACTTTACGGCGTCACAGCAGCTAGTGCCAGAGTTTGCCTAGGGTTGTTGACAAACCTTGAGATTACTATTCTAGCTAGAGCCAGAGTTTGCCTAGGAGAATCTTAGTTTCGTTGTATTGGTTTTGGTTTTGGTTAATTGATTTGGACATACACACCTGGTTCCCTCGTACACTCATACACCCCAACTAGGCTTCTCTCAACTTAGTTCTAAGAGTTGTCTAAGCTTAGCTACCCACGTTAGCGCTACAGTCTTGAACCTGGAGCAGTCGCGCGCGTACATCCGATATTACAAGACTTTCCCTTGGGGAATCTCTGACAACCCACCCTCGCTCCCTTACATATCGATAGTCTGGTTAGGTGCGGTAGTGTTTTTGTTAGGTTGTCTCATAGCAACTTTCGCATACCTACACGTAAATACCCAAATATCTGGAGCCCACCGTGAGGGGTGGAATCTAATTTTATCGGATTTTACTACAAACCTAGTCCTTGGGTTAGTAGAGTTCATCTTCTTTGTCCTTCGTTCGCTAGTCCACAAGATTAGTGATCCCTCGGATAATACACCTGATTCAGAGTCAACTCTTTCCGGAGTAGGCAAACTTCCTGAACCGGGAACATCTGAATTAAGATGCAGTAAAAGAGTACCTAAACCTCGAGAACAATATAATAGTAGCGTCAAGCCCAAACGTCGACCTCCTTTTTCTGTCACTCGAGCAGGATCTAGCACTCCGTCTTCACGCAGATCTAAACCAAGCATAGTCCGTGCGACTTCTGAAACAACTCACGTTGCCAAGAAGTCTTTAAAAGGGAAAGCGAAAGCAGATCCCACTGATACTATTCAAGCCAGTTCAAGTACAAGGGGTGCTCCGGCCCGTGTGCAAGACAACTTGACTAGTCAACCTTCATCTTCATCTTCATCTCTTCCTCGTATTCCCGAGGAAATCTCTCAGTTAGTTACAGCAGTTAACCAACTCTCGTCTTCTATTTTAAACAATCTTACAATGAGTACTACTACAAGCAATAACAACCCGGGTTCGAGCGGGAACGCTGGAGGTTCGAGTGGTTCTGGCGGATCTGGTGGTGCAGCTCCCACGGGAACGAATGCTACGGTTGCGCAATTGTTTGGAGACAAAATTAAGTTAACACAAGATGAGCTCGATGAATATAACTCAAAGTACCTTCCTAAGTGTAGTAAAATGGCGACACTATTTAATAAAGATGATCCGTCTATGTTGAATGGTTGGATTGAGGATACTACTTGATTCATTGCCGCGGCAAAGATTACCAAGGAAGCAGCGAAAGTGGCGTTGGCGTTAGACTGGATGACTTATTCCACTCGGGAAGCATACAAGTATCTACCCTCCATCGAAACTCCTAATTTGCAACAGTTCTTCAGAGATTTACGAGCAATCTTCTCTGAATCGGTAGATAGTGAGCTTGGTTCACGCCAAGAGCTCGAGATCTTAACCGGGAAGTTCACACCTCTGGACATCGGTAAACATCAAAGGATCATGATGTATAACCGAGAGTTTAAGAATCTCGCGGATAAGCTGATGAAACCGCCGGCAATCCTTTCCAACGCTGAAGCTGTCAAGGCATATCTTGTGCCCATGAGCGAAAGGTTGTATTTAGTGATTTCCTTGCGTTTGTCACAGAATGTTGCGCATGTTCAGTTGTTGTCTCGTCGCTGTGAAGATCCTTATCTACTTTCAGAAGTCATGGAAGCAGCCGCGAGTCCCGATTTCAGAAACCTCGATACCTATTATGGTAACGGAGCTCGTCCAACTGGATCTCAAGGTGTTCCTGACTCTGCCGAAACTTATAGTCGAGGCGCATTATCGTTCAGATTCTCTCCTCATCTTCCAGAGACCACTCCCGCGGATCCCGTGAAAGTGGAACCTAAGCAGGAAGAAGTGTCGGAAGTTCTCGCGGGAATTAGAGATGTCCACGAGTCCGGATCCAAGTATACTTGGATCCGGAGCGCAAGTACTTGTGGCCTAAAAGGCCTGACTCGTGGGAAACGGGTCACTGACTCGCAAGTATTATCTGCAAGTACTTGTGGATCCGCACACTAATCAAGTAGTTACAGCTATATTCACAAGTATTTACCATTATTTACTTGCATACAGTGATTGTACAGTGTGTAATGCTATTAAAAACCTGTACTTTACTTGTTACACTAATTTCATACTATGGTATGAAGTAAAAATGTACTGACAGTTAGGCTTTGGATTGTAGACAGCCTACGGCGATTGAGCGCTAAAATAAGCGCTCAGTCGCTGTGAGCTGTCTACAACCTCAAACATGTGTGGCAGTACTTGATAAGTACTATAATAAATATGATACTATTAATTACTGTAAGTTTTGATCACCAACAACAAATATATGAGCTCATATTGCTTGCACAAGTCACACAAGTACTTGCAAGTCAACCGAAAATTGCAAATGTCTGACTTGTGACCCGCGCCTGACCCGTGGGAAACGGATCCTGGGATCTGCGAGTCACATACTTGCGGGTTTTCCCACGGATCTTACCTGCAAGTACTTGTGAAGACTTGGACTCGTGGACATCTCTAGCGGGAATCGCCTCAATTAAAGATACTATTGCTCTGAACAGGAAAGAGACTAATTTAGTCTTGGATGGTCACCAAAAGGCTATCTCCTCGATGATGAGCTTAATGAAAGATAATATAGAATCCAAACGCTCAGGATACATGTCAATGCAAGTTACTGCGCCGCAGAATACCTCGAAGACCATTCCGGATCGGGGGCAGGGTTGTTTTATGTGCGGGTCACTAGAACATCGCATGTCGGAGTGCCAATTCTTTAATTCCTACAAGGATAAAGGATGGTTAGTTCCTGACACTACTCCCGGGTCGAAGAAGTATACTTTGCGCGATGGTACGCCGTTGCCGAGGAACGACCCTAGTGAATCTCGCCCAGAAAAGATTGCAAGGATTGCGAAATCTAAAGGCTGGGATAAGGGTGGAACCAATGCATTCTTTGTCAAGGAGGAAGACTACTTGGATACCGAGGAGCAAGAGCCTCACTTCACTTTGTTTTTGGCTTCCATGAAAAAGCTAATGGAGGAACATGAGACAAATGGTTGTTATATCGCCGGCTCCGGGGAATCCAAGGAGTCGGGAAACTAATTGCTTTGGCGATGCAGGGTAGAGTCACTAGAGGAAATACTTTAGGCAAGCAGGCAGACTCGAAAAAGCCCACATCTACGAAGGAATTGGTTAAGAAGGTAGGCCCGCCAACAAAAGGTACCCTTAGGGAACCCCTAATTGAAAAGCCACCACCTAAAAGCCCTGCTATTAAAGAGAAACATAAACAAGTGGAAGTCGTGATTCCTGTGAAGAAGAAGTTTGTTGAGAAAGCTGTTGTCGACGACGATGACGAGTTCTCTTGAGATGGAACTGGAATTATCCTTGATAAGGAAGCTGACAAAGAGTTCGCTTGGAGTCTAGCTGAATTAAGGGAAGAAGCTCCTATTCCCGAGATAACTAAGGTTACTCATAGACCATTCGACGCGGTGAAAACCACATGCGGTTCATCCCATTCCACGCAATCAACCATGTCTAGAAACCCAAGATAAAGACAATCCTGTCAAGGAGAAGTCTGCCGAGGATAATGGACCCAAATTTAATATTAGAAGTGGATTTCACTTACCTGGAGTCGAGGAAGAAGTCGCTCAAAAGTTGTTTGATGCAGAAGTAACACTGACATCAGAGGAACTATTAGTGCTGAGCCATCCAGAAAATTATGTTAAGGAAAGCTAGGAACGTCAGGGTAACTCCTACTAAGAGGAAGAATGCTTATGTTAGTACTCTCCTCGAAGATGGCACTGAAGTACCTGAGGAGCTGGAGCTTCCTCGCGGGAACAAATTCGATAGTTATATCTCCATGGATAGCATTAAGCTCGATAGTGAAGAAATCTTCGAAGTCCTCGAGCATAACCATAATGGTTTGAAGGCCGGTTCTATTGTACAACGTGACCCTGTCGAAGCCTTTAAGGCAGACTTACCCGAGGGTGACGAGCGCCGTAATTTGGTAATTGTCGCGGGAAGATCTAGTAGTCTCCGGTGTATTAACATGAAGATCAATCATCAGGATGGAACAACCGAGGCAATCCTCGACAGTGGCTGTCAGATCGTAGCAATAGATTGTCAGACTGCTGTAGAGTTGAATTTGGTCTGGGATCCTACTGTAACGATTTGTCTGCAGGATGTACACGGAGGTCTCGAGGAAACCGCAGGTCTTGCTAGAAATGTTCCTTTCCAGATTGGTGAAATTACAATCTATCTGCAACTGCATGTGCAACAGCGGGCACCATTCGAAGTGCTGATTGGTATGCATTTGACGTTCTCACGGAATCCGTGATAAAGAATCATGCGGATGGTAGCCAAGAGGTGACGATTACGGACCCCAACACCGGGAATAAATGTACTATGGGTACACATATTTGCTCTACGAGACGAAGACTTAGGACTGACAATCCCGAGTTCAAACCCAAACTAGTCCAGGAGCATGCAGGAAGTAGTAACAATCCCGTCAAGGAGGAACAGGGAAATTTTTAAACCTCAAGGATCTGAGTAGCAATCAAGGAGAGGTAGAATTTGCTATGAGTTTCCATTTTGACGATAATCGTGATATTGTATGTGATGGATATAAGTTCGCAGAAACGGGTCAGTTTTCCGAGCAGGAGTTAAGCGAGGCCTATGTCATGGCTTCGAGAAATTTCATTGCGCAGAAAGCTCCCGAGGACGATGAACTTATTGAAGCCTATGTAAATAAACAACTAGTGGATGGAAATAGACAAGTATTCAACGCTCACAAAGAAGGCTTGGACTACGAAAGAACCCGAGGAAGGTCCTGTACTAGTAAATAGAGAGGAATTGCCCGACTTTGATGACCACGCGAAAGCCTTCACCGGATTCACTACGAAAACCTGGAACTAATGAGCGGCATGCTGTCTTCAGGAAGGGCGATGCTAAAAGTACAAAAAGGGAGACTCCTAAGTTTCCTGGTTCCCCGAAATTTGTAAAAGGTGGAAAACCTCGTTGCAGCGTACCCAAATTGCCTCCTAGGCCTCTGTCTGACCTTCCACGAGTAAAAGATTATACCTATACGCCGTACACAAAGCCGAGAGTTATGAACGCGCAAGAATTCAATTCCTCGGAAAAGAACTGCGATTAAAGATCCCAAGAATGGGAAGGTTTATGATTTTAGTCAATGCTTTTGGCGCAAAGAAATACAAACCAGTTGGTGTCAAAGTACATCCTGTGAAAGCGGATCTACCTGAGGAATACAGAGTTCAATGGTGTATCACCGGCAATCCTCGAGGGAATGCCTGAATTATCACCCAATCCGCCTGAGTTCACTCCAACCGGATGCTTACACACAGGAAAGAAAAAGAGATTATCGACGAAAATCACTCAGAGGATTTCCTATGGCCGGAAGAAAGGAAGTTGATTTCATCACTTCATGATGCTTCAGGAACAAGTGTTTGCCTGGAATGCAGAGGAAGCTGGTACCTTCAGGGAAGAATTCTTCCCCGCGGTTAAAATTCCAGTACTCCCGCATGTTCCGTGGGTCATTCGTAACATTCCAATACCACCCGGGATCTTCGAGGACGTGTGTAAGATAATAAAAAAAGATTGATGCAGGAGTTTACAAACCTAGTAGTGCCTCCTATCGCTCAAAGTGGTTTTGTGTAGTTAAAAAGGATGGAAAAAGTTTACGTTTGGTGATATGCCGACTCTGGGCTATGCATAAAATGCTACTATGAAGCTGAATACCTCACACCAACACCAACACACACCAAAGACTAAATGAGTTCAAGGGGGTTATCATTGAACAAATCAGAATTCTTATTGCAAGTACATACATCTGCATATATTTACAAGGTTGTGATAGATTTTCTGTCTCGAGATTCTAACAAACTCGGGCGTGCTTTAATCTTTATCTTTCAATTGCCTGAACTTAGACTTTACACTAAAAGTACAATTGACAGAGAGAGTATGCGCTACTCACAACACTCTCACTGCTATTAACTTTCTGGAGCATAAGGTAGTTACTGAGGACTTTGGTTTTCTTTCTTTATACTTTCTTATTTCATTTAACTTGTACTCTTGTTTAATGTGCACTTGTCACTAGAAGACACAACAACCACACCAACCCTGTAACAGGAATGGGGGCGGAAAGTGCTTCCTCTATTTCGTGGGGGACACCTTCTATATACTGTATCTCAATATCACAGTGTAAAATACACCATACGAGTTGTGCGGGAGTACATATGCTCTTGTTATTCAATAAATAGCGCATGAAATATTTATTTCACACGCTGTCTTAAATCTGCGGGACGCCGCGGCATGATCTTGGAATGATCCCGGAACCTCGGCACATCAATCTCCTCGCATCAATCTCCTCGGGGTCGGCGATGTATTAATCTCCTCACATCAATTTCTGATGGGAAGTCCCGTTTGGACCGTTTAACGTTGATACCTGTTCCTTCTGTCTAGTAGTCTTCTAGTTGTAATAAGATACCTTTGGATCGCTTCAATAGTCTGAATATAAGTCATATCTGTGGTGGGTTTCAGTATTCTTTGCACTATCATTGATTACAACTGTGTTCTGTTGCCAAGACTCAGTTTTGATGTCATCAACAATTAACATCTGTGTCTTTTAATGATGGCCCGCGGTAACGGCGGATTCTAGAATACTTCGTACAGTGCATATCTTTAATACAGCATGACTTGGTGCCAAAAACACGCATATACTGCATGTTTTATGCCCAAACAAGTCTGGGCCGTATCATTGGGTCCATAGTCTGGAACCCTTGAATGAAGTTACTTACAACATTCTGGTGTACCGCCGGCCCGCTGAAGTCTCTAGGGACTTCTGTAGTCGAGCTTGTGGAGCTACTTTCGATCTCTATGTCGGATACGATGAGAGACCATTAGCAGTTTCCTGAGGGATCTAACAACCTTTCAAAACACTTTTGGACCACACAGGCTCGTGAAATTACCAATGGGATGGACAAATTCCATACCAATCTTCCACGACGATGTAACCTATATCCTACAAGATGAAATTCCACATGTTACAGTCCCTATATCGACGATGTTCCCGTAAAAGGTCCGAATACTAGGTAGGAACTTCCAGAAGGAGGTTACGAGACCATATCAGAGAAGCCGGGATACGACGATTTGTTTGGGAACACATGCAGAATGTTAACCGGTGTGTCAACGATGAAATATGGCCGGGGGTACTTTCTCGGGGAAAAAGTCTTTCATTTGTAATCCTGAATTTATCGTCCTAGGACACCGTTGTCTTACGAAGCAGATGCTGAGGCTGGGATTGCTGAATCAATCTTGACTTGGCCGAATGCAAGAATAAGCACGACGTACGAGCTTTCTTGGGACTGCTGGACAGTTGCGAATGTTTATCGAGAACTACGCAAAGAAGGCAATGCCTTGACAAGTTAACTAGTGAATGGATTGGGAATGGGGAGATGAAAACGGAAGCAATGGACGCTCTCAGGATGGTGTAAGGAATGCCCGGCACTCGAAACATTAACTATGAGTGGGACGTTTGTCTGCAGTTGACACTTCTTACAAAGCAGTGGGATGGTTTATTTATCAAATAGATCCTGACGATCCTAAAAAGAAGTATTTTAATTACTTTGGATCAACTACGTTAAACGAGCGGGAAGCCGGTTCTCTCAGTCTAAGAGAGAACTCTATGGCTCAAACTATCATTACAATCAAGCTATTACTTAGTCTATGGCTCTCGACGAATGACCGTGGAGACTGATGCAAGCTACATCAAGGGTATGTTAGATATCCCAGCTGTGGTCCTGAACGCTACAATCAATAGATGGATTGAGGAGATCCGTAAGTTCCACTTCAAGATTTTACATGTGAAGGGTATTTTTGCACGGACCAGATGGTTTGTCACGGAGACTCCAGGCGGATATCAGTCCCTCGACACCAATCGACCCAGATGACTATGAAGATTACGATGATGGAGCTCCGTTGAACTTATCATGGGTGAAGGGGCAAAGAAGCCTTTAGATTTTGAGTCCTTCAAGGAGACATTGACCAGCAGTGGTTACCTGGTGAGCTAGCTTGTCATCCTGAGGACATCCAGGAAGAATCCAGGAAGCCCTCGATGACGAGAAAGCATCCGAACGTCACGAAAATCGCTGATCAAAAGTCACGGTGAAATCTACTCTTCGTTCAGTCAAACACTTCATATTCCACAAGACTCCGCGGAATGGAGGGCTGATAACCTTACCCTCGGGAACGTCGGTCGGAATGGGGAAATAAACTTAGATGATATGTTACCTACTATTGCCAAGTGGCATACAGTGATGAGAAGGATATCACAGAAAACATGAGCGCACCGGAAGCCCGAAGCTTTTTTGCGTCAAGCAAAGAGAATTCTTCGTGGATAAGAAAGGTCGGCTTTTATAAGAAAGTACTGAGGAAGGTGCTCAGCATCAATTTAGTGGTTAGTCCTGACCGTCGAATGTATATGCCTACATTGCGCGGACATGATAGCTTAGCACATTAAAGGAACGTTTGCTACCCGCGAGTTCCTGGATCGACGTTTTTGGTGGCCTGATATGGAAAGCGACGTACATTGGTATGTTGGCTCTTGCATTCCTTGTCAGAACCGTCAATTACAGCCTTCTGAAGATTCCCCGGTTGTAACAACATACACCCTCATTGTTCCAGAAAGTGCATGTTGATACTATCAATATCACACACGCGAGCAATAGGTGTAAGTATATTGTTCACGCTAGGGATTTCTCTGTCAAGTTGGTCAGAAGCCCGGGCCTTACCGCAAGAAAACGCGAAAGTCCTGGCCGAAGTGGTTCTTTGACACATAATCTGTCGTTGGGGATGTCCCGAGGAAGTTGTCATGGATAACGCCCGGTGATGTTAGCCATTGGTTAACTGGCTCGAGAATAAATATGGAATTCGAGGGGATCCGGGTCTCTGCCATATAATTCCCAAGGGAATGGCAAAATCGAAAGAGCGCACTTTGATATTCGACAGGCTTGGTAAAAGCGACGGCGGCGATATCAAGAAGTGGTTCTACTTCTTAAACATGTATTATGGGCTGATAGAATACGGCGAGGAGAGGTTTTTGGTTGTTCACCATTCTTCTTGGTAACCGGCGCGGAACCATTATTACTTTTGATATCGTTGAGTCTACATGGTTGGTAAACCCACCAGATCGTATCTTGACGACCGAGGAATTATTGGGTTATCGTGCACAGGCCTTGTCAAAACATAGAACCTTTGTCGAGGACATGCGAGAGCGTGTCACTGAAAATAAGAGAAGAGACCTAAGGGAGTTCGAGAAGAAGTATCGCCATGTCATCTTCGACTACGATTTCAAACCCGGGACGCTTGTTCAGGTTAGAAATACAGCAATCGAAAAGAATCTTGACAGGAAGATGTTCCCTAGATATATGGGACCGATGGTCGTTATCCGTAGAACTAGGGGAGGTTCTTACATTATCGCGGAAATGGATGGTACCGTGTTGAAAAGCAAAGTTGGTGCATTTAGGGTCTTACCCCACCGTTCCCGATACGAACCTATGGACTTACCTGAGGATATACATGATCTCATCGACTTGACCAAGGATCAGTTAGACACCATGGTAAACGATGGTGATGACGATGAGGATGTGGAATTTATCCGTAAAGGGGGGACCCCTTGTTTGATCAAATCCCTACCTTGAGAAAACCAGTAGACGGTATGAAGTGGTTTATAACCCTGAAGACCCGGACTCTGACGAAGATTCAAGCGAGGAAGAGATTATACCGGAGACAGACGAAGCTCCTCGTGTCAGAACACGCGCGATGCGAAAAGTGATACCTAATAATGAACGCTAACGTGTTCGAGGGATTTATAACACTATGCATTTCCTTGCCGTGGAAAGAAACTTACCTTTGTGTCGAAGTTATGTTAATCTCGAGAACTCCGTGTTATCATCAATACACGTGGATTTATTGGGCTTTTAAGACTGTAATAGTCAGAGGCCTATGTTAAAGATATAAACGAGTGACTATAGGCTTAACTAGTACTGGAAACGAATTGCCGGAGCTCACAGGCTACCAGGCGAAGAAGATAAAGAGACTGTAAAGACTGTGGTTTCTCGAGAGAAAGTTTATTTAAAGAATTCGACTAGAAGCTCGGTTCAGACAACGATATAGTGTCCGGAGAGAAAAACTTACAAGTTATTTACCACTCCAACGATGCTAACAGGGAGGATTGACACATCGCACACTCCATCCCTGTACATTCACAACAACCAATGCTCACTGAAGGCATAGTGGATTAACGCCCGCTTGTCTGACGATGTTCAAGGGAAAGTTGACGTACACCTTCTACCATTTCTGAGTCCTCTCTGAACTTCAAAAGGTGGACCAAGCTGTCTGTGACTTTCTGAGCTTGGAGAGCACGAGCGTAAAAGACCTGGGTCTTGCTCAGGTTCCCGAGATACTCGTTCCTATGAATATTCAAGAGAACATTGAGATTGGTATCGGTCATCGAGGCAAAGTCGAGTTCGCCAAATTGGCCGGTCAAAGAAGCAAGGAATTGCTTGGCCACAACGCATTCGCGTCGCGCACGGGTAACTGCGTAACCGATGTAAGTCGAATTTGTTAAAACATTGACACCCGAATTACGCTGTACGCCGAAATTCAAGCGAAATGTCATCATTTAAAAGACCCCGTGAAACACGTCACGTCACTACCTAGGGTACGTTATGTATTAGACACTTTGAAGGTCCACTTCAGGTATCTAGTATGTAGAAACCCATTTGAAGGGAGATACACTATGTTTTAAGAGGCTACATTACTGTGCAAGGATGCATCGTTGACCCACAAAACTCAAAATCAATCAAATTGATTTACCTAGATTGATTTAGGCTTGCCAGATCTAAAGTCTATTCAATTAATACTACCTACTACAAAAAGTCCTATACAGGGATATACAAGACAGGATTAAAATAGATGAAGAGAGACGAATGAGGGCAAGCATAATGCGAACCCATATCCGTTTAAAGTAAGAAATCGAAGCACTGGTTCCATGGAACGAACTACAGAGAGAAACTAGACGATTAGTGATGAATTAGGCGCCGGGGATCAAAGTGGCCCGGCGCCGGCAGTAAAAGAAGGCGGGGCGCGTCCTAGCGACGTGCCT
>JADNRY010000607.1:0-35440 GCA_015501585.1 Rhodocollybia butyracea
GCTCTCGGTAGTTCCCTAGTACCACAGAAACTACCCGTCACTTAACTTAAACTAATTGTCTCGTCTGTGGATTAAGTTGGATCTTACGGGAGAAGCAGTATGCTAGAAACTGTATAACCGACATGCGGTACTGGAAAGAGATGAGGGTGTGTTCCTGAGAAAGCAAGATTTACTTTCGGTGGCGGTGGGAACCGTATAGTTCGTTTGAGATTTGCGGCGCTCAGCCCCAGCAAAGACTGTAAGGTTCAATTAGGGAACTTTCGCGAGAATGCGAATGAACAATAGAGGCGAACGTTGCTTCATCCCTTCCATTCAATGGGTGCAGGGCGGTACAGATACCTGGGCAGAGAATAGAACAAAGCAAATTGGCGATTGAACCAGATATACTAATTAGAAAAGCAAGTGATAAGAAAGCAAGCAAGTAAAGAACGAACAGTCCGAGAGACTCAAACCAATACAAGCATATGTAGTATACCAGTCACCAGCCCCGCTGCGCCATATAAGACCTGTACAGTGGGATTCCATTGTTCTTAAAGAATAGACACTATTTATGATCTATTGTTTTAAGATATTCTTTAAGAAATAAAATTCCCCAACAAGTTCTTAACAACTATTCTTTGAAATACCTGATTCTTAAGAAAAATTTCTTTAAGAACATTGTGACGCTCTTAAAAATATCTTAACAACAGTTAGATTAAGGAATTGTTCTCTTAAGGTAAAAAAAAATTCATTAAGAAATAGCCATGCCTGCCAATGCATAAGGAGACACTTATCAAGCGAGACGAAACCTATCATTTGTTCTGTTCTCGATCACCTCGCCGCTTGCCTCGCTGACCACTGCTGACCACCCAGTAATACAAAATTGTTGCCTGCAATAGCGCGTGGGCACACTATTCAAATCCGAGGACCGAGTTGAACGCTTTGAAATCACTTTGCATCAAGTACGATACGGCGTAGGCAGGAGGGGGAGGGAAAAGGCAAGAAGACGGCAGCCCGCGGTGATCAGGCATTTTAAACTTGAAGTGCTTCTATTGTTTTAAAAGACAAAAGGAGACCAGACAAAGCCCATGCCGGCTCTTACAATGATGATACTTATTGTATTTTCCGAGCGGTGCTTTGACCCATCACATGGTTGATGGAAAAGGGCGCTAACACCGCTTCGCCTCTTTCCTCTTTCTTTCATCCTCGTTGCGCCACATCGACTCATCCAATCCACTGTCTGTCATTACTGGGCCCTGCCTACGACTTGGTGTGGTGGCTTGCACAACTCACAGACTGTTGACAGCACTGTCCTCAATTGACCGCTGGTGATACAGGTTCAAAAATAACTTGCAGTGGCACCAGATGACTCTGATAGCAAAAGATGCAAGAGCGAAAGGGAGAATGATAAGATAATGAGATGCGGGTAAGTGACTGGTTGCATTAAGCTTTTTACATGTTCTTTAATGACATCCTTAAGACAGGACTCAATTGAACAGTAAGGCTCCAAAATATTCTTAAGGTTGCTCTTAATGAGTCCCTTAAGATCTTTACTTGAACCTTTCCATTGTCCTCTGATAGCAATTTCATAGTCTTAAGTATTTTGTAGTCTTTAAGTAGTTTTATATTCTTAAGTAGTTGTGATGTACTTAAAGTATACTGATCATAAATAGAGTCCTTTTCCTTAAGAGAATGGAATCCCATTCCTGAAGACCTGTTTGTGGTACTGTACGAGAAACGCTGGCGCTCGAAATAGCGCGAGGTTGTCTCCCGTAGGCAGACTCAATAACTTGTTACATTGAAATTCGAATAAGTGAGCGGCCCAGAAAAAGCCAGAAAATAGGGAGTCAGCTGAAGGTTCTCGAACGATGTTATCGCAGGAATGTCCTATCGTTGGCGAGTTGGCTTGAAGATAAGGAAATGAAAGTCCAGCAGAGAAAAGTTCGCTGTCGTAAAGCAGGAACGGAGCGGCAGCGGGTTCGACTTTCGATCGTCTTGTATTCACAGTCGAACCCAAGAGATAGCAAACACTTGCATAGAACGGTCCATCCAGAGAAGATTCGTTCTAGGTAAGATGATAGCATCCAGTAAGTTTCTTCCAATACTTGGTCGCGAATTTGAACGGATAGCTTCAGCAAGACGGAAGATGTTCAACTTCCCAGAGGGCCAGAGCTGAACAGATGAAATACGTGAGCGAATGAACAAAAGAAAAAAATGACACACACGTCCGTTTCCATCCTCGCAAAACCAGTTCATTCAACTCGAGATACTACTTTACTATGTAACTGCCTTATCCTCGTTCGATAATAAGAGAGCGCCCGAGGTAATGATTCTGAATCTTGAGAGCTCTTCTCGCTTGATCCTGAACCTGTGACGCGTCGACCAAAAAATTACGAGACAAATTGGACTGTAGAGTATAATTCTGGCGGATTCTGGTAGGATAAGATAGCCGCCACACTAGGTCCAATTGAAGAAAGGGCCGGTCCATCGCGCTATATGCGTACCACAAAGGGTCATGTTAGGTTGATATGGGTGGAAACAAGTCGTATAGGTGGGATAAGAAATGGGAACATGGATGTAAGGGATCAAAATATACCGAGCACTACAACCACGAAATACATAGTAAAGTAGCTCAACCATTACATCGACGCGAAAGGCCAGAGATATTATAGTTTACTTTGAAGAAACAATAATACTTTTCGATAGTAGTACCATTCATGAAATACTTGCAGAGACTTGCGCCATATCCTATGTACAAACTTGGCGCCATGAAAACCAGCTGACGAGATTCTCTTGAGACTCAAAACTTCAAAGCACCATGCCCGCTCATAAGCCTCATTCGCCCTCATATTCGCTCAAGGACTTGGTTCTAGTCATGGCTTTCGTCGAATTCATACTCAGTATGGCAGCAGCAGTCCTTATGCGTTATCACAATGGCATAGTGAACGACATCATATGCGTATTTGGAATAGCTGCGATGGTACCAGGGTTATTGTGAGCGGCGAATTCCTGGAATTAGTGAATATGCTTACCTTTGGATGCTAGAGGGTCCATAGTGGAGTGGATCGACGGTAGGAAGCAAAAAGAGCGGTTACACAAGATGCTGCGTGAACGAGGTGCCCGATGGACCACAAACAGTAGTGGAAACGCGAGTTCGGCGCAAATACCTGTTATTAGGCCAGTTGACGTTACAGCTACCAGAAAAAGCCAGGATAGATATCCAAACGTCGACCAAAACGTTATTGTAGCTGGTCCAACGACGACGATGAACACAAATACACATTCTTCTGTCCATATACACTCGACATATAGCTTGGCGTCCCTTTCGGCGTCGAATGAATCGCCAGTGTCTTCTCAGACTGAGAAATCGAGGGCAGGAAGCCAAAACCAGAAATTAATTCAATACACCAAAGGAGATGGCGTTGAAATGGATATGAAGCAGTTCGCAGCGGCGCTGACCCAGGAACATATGGAGATAAACACTGTTCCATTAACCAGATACCTTCGTAGCACGGTAGTCCCTCCACCGCTGGATGCTTCCTTGCCTGCTGAAGTGAAAGGCAAGAATGAGGAAGTAATTGCGATACGTCCTGCCATTGTAGGCACTGGCGTTGGGACGGACATACGAGGTCACCCGTCCAGTTCCATGAAAAGGATTGCGGTAGGACCTACACGCACTGGGCTTAACACCTTTGCGGGTGAGCATAATAGCCAATACAACACGCAACTTGGTGCGTGGCGGACGATCACCAACGATAACCCATTGACGACGGGTGCCATCTCTCTCGTTCCTGCCGCCAGATCGACATCGTCTGGTGCACAAGATGCGTCATTGCTTGATGACCCAGAGGTAAACCAGATATTGCATCCTACTACCAAGGAAGGTGATGCGGCTAGAGTGCGGGAGTTCATGCACATGGAAGCGCCTCAAGGTGGGCTCGAAAACGTTGCAGTTGGGAGTCGCCGTTATGAGAAGGTGGCTCATGCACATGCTCCGTTGACGAAGACAAATACAGATGAGATTGGCGAGAGTCCTTCTCCGATAGTCAACGACGATGCATTAGCCACGAATGCGATCTCTGCCATCCACGTTGCTAGTTCGACGTTACTCGGTGCGCCTGATTTGTCGCCGCTCTTACAAGCAGAGGTTTCCACGGTGGACAAGGGAATGCGCCCTAACATTGAACATGATGGAGCAGGAAAGCAGGAACACGTGGAGGCAATTCGTGGCAAGCACGGTGCTGGCCAGTGTGAGGAGCAGATAGCGGTAATCCACGATGGCCCGATGAGGAGGAGTACGAGTGATACTGCTCCGTCAACAGCTAGGCGGACGTTCCTTTTGATATCAAGTGAAACTAACGAAGGTGAGAAGAAAGAGGAACACGTGGAAGTGACTCCGGATGAAATGTAGTCGGAACTTGCAAATGACAAGGGCATAGAGTTTCAGCCAAGAGGTGATCTGGTCCGAGAGAATTTTCCTGTAATTCTAACTAGGGATTAGAACAACAGGGGATGAATTCTGCGTCAATGCTCACCTCGCTTGGTGATTACCAGTGATAATTAGGCTGCCTTTCAGTTTCGGGTCTTATCATTTCAGACTAAATAAACAATCCAGCAAGACGTCGACCTTGTCTGTGAACACCTGTAATTTATGTTCAGTTTGTGAAACGAAAAGGCGAGAAAGAACTCGTACTAGTACCACGTCAACAATGCTCTCAAAGATACCTAAGCCGAGGCCAGCGATGCGTTTCTACCATCAAATGCATCAAAGACGATGTGGTTGAAGCTTTTGAAGACGCAACGGGATTGTATCACTGTGTCGCAGTAAGCA
Source organism: Rhodocollybia butyracea (assembly GCA_015501585.1). Classification (NCBI taxonomy): domain Eukaryota; kingdom Fungi; phylum Basidiomycota; class Agaricomycetes; order Agaricales; family Omphalotaceae; genus Rhodocollybia; species Rhodocollybia butyracea. Next base: position 4,811 of record JADNRY010000607.1, read on the forward strand.
GCGGAAAACGGAAAAGTGGAACTAGCGATTTATTCTGGCTACAAAACAGTAATTGGCCACAATTTGGCCAAATACTGCAGAGGTTTCTATTGATAATTTGAGCGCTTATTCTCTGTCAGCCGCCGCCAGAGTACTCAATGAGGCTGTACGTTCGTATTCAATTCTGACGGGCTTGTTGAGTACTCTGGCGGCGGCTGACAGAGAATAAGCGCTCAAATTATCAATAGAAACCTCTGCAGTATTTGGCCAAATTGTGGCCAATTACTGTTTTGTAGCCAGAATAAATCGCTAGTTCCACTTTTTCGTTTTCCGCTGCTTACTGCGACACAGTGATACAATCCCGTTGCGTCTTCAAAAGCTTCAACCACATCGTCTTTGATGCATTTGATGGTAGAAACGCATCGCTGGCCTCGGCTTAGGTATCTTTGAGAGCATTGTTGACGTGGTACTAGTACGAGTTCTTTCTCGCCTTTTCGTTTCACAAACTGAACATAAATTACAGGTGTTCACAGACAAGGTCGACGTCTTGCTGGATTGTTTATTTAGTCTGAAATGATAAGACCCGAAACTGAAAGGCAGCCTAATTATCACTGGTAATCACGAAGCGAGGTAAGCAGATTAATTCCGATACTTGTTCTAATCCCTCACTTGAACTACAGGAGATTCCCCTTGGATAAATTCACTTCCCAGACCTTGCCAGTGTCCTTCGGGGTCTACAGCACTCCTCGTACACCAATGTCCGGAACCACTTCCACGTTGTTCCTGCTTCTACTCGCCTTCGGTAACCTCACCTGGCATAAAGGGATCCTCCTACTAGCGGTTGACGGAATAACGTCCATACTCATCGTCAATGAGCTAGCGTGTATCACTATCTCCTCCTTGTACTGGCCAACAGCAACATCACCACCTGGAATCGCCTCTATATGCTCCTGCATTCCTGTTTCATTGCCCCCGGTAGTAGGGCGCATCCCCTGGTTCACCTCGGAGTCTTCAGCTTGCAAATGCAGCGACGAATTAGTCGCACCGCAAAACGTCGAGCTAGCGACAAGAATCGAGGACGTGGCACCCGTAGTCAATGGGTCATCGTGGGTCATTCCGTTTTGACTAACGTTTGCTTCCTCGGTGTTCCGGCTATTACCGCCAGTCAGAGCAGTGCTAGACCCCGCAACCGGGAATAGTAGCAACCCTGTCTCTTCTGTGGAACTGGATTGATCACTCTGCGTGTCCATTCCAACGCCCTGGTCTGTGGTAGCAGGACTTTTTGTAATCGATTCCTCGCTCGTGCCTTTTGCCTCAGCGAGCACTGAAACACCCGGCGCTGGAGGGAATATCGAGCTTCGAGGATCTGTGCCCGATGGAGCAGCATATCTAGTTATGTTTCCCTGGGTCAGGGCTAGTGTGGGCTGCTGCGTTTCCTGTTTAGCATCATCTTCTTTGGTTATCCGAATCGGCCCCTCATCGCGACCGGAATTCTCAGCCTGAGAAAGCTGCAACGGCTCACCCGACGCCGGAAGGGACGTCGAGCTACAGTTTGAGGGAATAGTAGTAGGAGAAACAGTATTCGTGTCCGTCGTCGCTGATAAATTAGTCGCAGTAACACTTTGGTCGATGTCTGCTTGTCCATCCTGACCATTTCCGGCGGTCACAACGTCAACGGGCCCAGTAATGGACAATTGCGCTGAACTCGTGTTTCCACTAGTATTTGTTGCCCAAAGAGCATCCCACTCCTCCAACGTTTCATGTAAGCGTTCGTCTTGCTTTCTACTATCGACCCAGCTCGCGACAGAACCTCTATCATGCCAAGATCAGTACAGAACAGTAATTTACCCATTCGCCGCTCACAAGAACCCTTGGACCACCAATACCACTGCAATTGCCCATAAGGTGTCATTCACTACACCGTTCACTGTACCGTTACGCTGGCGCATAAGGATTGCTGCTGTTACGCTGAGAGTGAATTTGACGATGGATCCGACTAGAATCAGGTCTTTGAGTGAACACGAACGAGGCTTCTGTGTAGGCATTGTGTCTCCTTCAAGCGTCTGGAAAAAAGCTCTTATTCACGGTCCGTGACTGTTATCACAACATTTCAAGTTATACGTTACGAACACAAGATTTCTGCGTCTGTAGAGTTTTGGATGGTTTAATTATGTACATTGTCTCCAAAGGCATACTCACTAATACTATAAAACTTCTTAACACTTTGAGCTATACGCACTTTTGGTTGCTAGTTTGATATGTCACAGAATGTACTACATAAACCTTGATCTCTTACCTGCATGTTCTCATTTCGTACCGTGTGCCGGCTTATCGTTACCAAAGGCGCGAGGGTAGGTCTATCAGTAGATCACTATCCCCAACTTCATCCAGAGCATTGGATACAGCAAGAGGAGCACAGGCTAAGCCTAAAAGCTCATCCTGAGTCTTTGCCTTGGTCATTAACGCGCTCGATGTGGACCGATGAGCCAAAACGGAAGAAAATCGTGAGGAGCACACGCCATCAAAAAATTCTATATTCGGTAATTTATTACAAATTGCGGAAAGCCACGAAACCAGATTTATTAATTGAGCACGCCTACTATATCCCGCCAACACCTCTGTCTTTTTTTCCTACCAAGTATCTCGCCGACTGCCAACGTCTCCAGTTCGATAGTGAGATGAGCTTGCAGTGAACGATAGTACAGTACTACTGAGTGCTTTGGAGCGTAGCGCAGGACTCTTGATGACAAACACCCAAATCGCACACGGGAACACAACGACGAACACCGCTTGCCTTTGAACCCCTTCGTCAACGACCCTCAATGTCTATCCCTCCTTCTGACTGCTGCTTAGGAATCCCCATGCTGAAGCTCAAGAGCGTCCCTGACATCGTGTGCCCCGCTCGGTGCGTTCTCTCTCATCATTCATCTTTTCCTCTCTTTTCTTTCAAGGCGGTCCTGACGCCGACGTCTAGTCAATCACATATATAAAGAATACAAACTACAGCAGAACGACGAAGACGATTTGTTTCTTTTTTTCTACTTTATTGTGGTTGTCTGACATTGGTGAGTAGTACAGATCTTACTTGTTTCAGTCCTTGATTCAAACAACAGGAAGCTTTCTCTTGATTCGCGGGCATTGGAGGAGGACTAGCCTGCCTTCCGCCACTTCCCTGCAGCTACTCGTGGCCATTACTTGCAATCATCCTGGGCGGAACCTTCCGGAGTCACTTTCGGAGCCACTTTCACGTGCTCCCGCATCTTACCTTGCCCCTCACCCGGTGCCACAACGAACATCGAGCCAACACCCATCGCCAATAGGGTGTTGTGGGCCATTTTTCCACGTTGTTCAATGCGTGTTTCGTTGCTGGCCCGGCCAACACTGCCGGCGGCAACAGTATCGGAGGCAGTCTCCAAAGAAGCCTGCTCTGTCTTCTTTGTGGATACATCAACGCCATCGTCTGTGGTCAACACCGATTCCTCGTTCCTGCCTTCTACCTCGGTCAGCGACGAAGGACCCGGCGCTGGAGGTGACGTCGAGCTATGGGAATCTGTGATCGACGGAGCAACGTATACGATGTTTGCGTGGGCCAGCGCTGGGATTCCCAGTTCAACATCGTCTCCTGTGGCAATCGGAGCCGATCTGGGGCTTTCACCCTCGGAATTCTCATCCTGAGAACACAGCAAAGGACTAGGCTGAATAAACAGCGTAGGGATTGTTGATCGGGTGACAGGAATGGGAGATATGGTATTCGTCGCCAATGGGCCACGGTGTGTGATCATTTCGATAGTTGTGGGCTCGTTGTACTGACCGTTACCTCTAGCGACAAAGGTATTGAGCCCAGCGGGAGATGCTTGCCTCGTGGAGCTGGACTGACCGTCCTGGCAGTCTACTTCAATGCCGGTAGAAGGATGGATTACAACGGGTCCCTTGTTCGTGCTTTTTACCTCGGCAAGCGACGAAGCACCCGGCGCTGCAGGCAACATCGAGCTATTGGTCTCTGTGGACGATCCAGGAACGTCTATCGCCATGTTTTCATGGGTCAGCGCTGGCGCAAGCTGCTGTTCATCATCTTCTTCTGTGGTCATCCGGCTCGATTCCTGGTTTCGACCTCTTGTCTCCGATTCCTCAGACTGAGAAGGCATCAACGATTCAGCTGACGTCGAAAAGGACACGAAGCTGTCGGTCGAATGTGTACTAAGTGGAGAAGGAGTGTTCGAGGCCGCAGGCAACAATGTCGGCGATGAATCCCACGTACTTCCACCTTGGTCAATACTCGCTTGTCTATCCTGGCTGTTCCTGGCAGCCGCAGGGCAAATGGGCCCAGTAGCACCCATTTGCGTCGAATTCGTGTTCACGTTATCGCTTGTAACCATTGGAGCATCTCGCTGCTGCAGCGTAACGCGTACCCAGTTTTCCCGGTTTCTGCCGTCGACCCAGTCTGCGACGGACCCACTGGTGGCGCAGATATATCAGTATACCACATGGGCTTCTATGCGAATTCGTTACTCACAAGAACGCTTGAACCATCAGCACTACTCCGATCGCCCACAAAGTATCGTTGACTGTGTTGATTTGGTGACGCATAAGCACGGCTGCTATCATGCTAAGTCCGAATTGGACGCAGGCTAAGATGAGAACGAAGTTTTTCAGAAAAGACGAGGGATTCTGATTAGGCATTTCGGGTTACAGTGCAGGGAAGAAACTCTTATTATACCGTGACGGTCATAAGGCGGTTAGCACATCGAATATCTTCACATCGAAAATAATTAGGATGATTTTCCAATAGAAAATAATCGGGATGTGCAATCGACATTGAATATCTTCACATCAAAAATAATTTGGAAGTATCTCCCCTCAACATCGACAAGAACGTCTGCGTATTGGAGATCGGTTGCCGTGTTGAATGGTAACGAAAATAAACTTTCCAGTTATTCCCCTGACTGAATGGCGTACTTCGGACCTCTGGAGTTGTACCTTGGTTGCCATGTGTGAGTTATGGTGATGACTGCCAGTTACGACCGCGAAGCTCGCTAAGATTTCCGACATCCTGCCGTGTCTCATTGGTTGGAACATTAAACGCTGTTGTGGCGTTAGCATTTCATCGTTTACCATGTCCTTGTTTTACCTGGCCAGTTTATTCCTTCCTTCCTTCCTTCAGAAAGCTCATTGGTTAAATCATCGAATGCTGTTTGCGTTGTTAGACGTCTAATCCTTCTATTTATTACTTCCTTCTGAAGGCCGGTGTGAGTTCAAACCACTGGTCACTTCTTGGGTTGACGCCTTAGCTAGTTCCTTAGTCCTCGGACTCGAGCAAAGCTCGCTATTACTGAACGGGGACAGATAGAAGTCAGACTCTGAACTTTATTTCTCAAGTGATTGCTGGTTTGTCCTCAAGCGATCCCACCATTCTTGATTTCACTGGGTACAAGTACAACTGAGTTTGGGAACAATAGCTATACGTTCCTTTATGGGTATTGAATAGTTCAGGGTATGAGGCGTACGGCTATCTGGCTGATCTAATCTATCATTCCTGAAGGTCCCAGCCTTCGACCGTAGACCCACCATGACCGACCGTTCTGTTTTGTTGACACGCAACCCAGCGAGATTCTTTGATTCGTTTCTTAAATCTTAGACTTGGACTCATTATCGAACGAGGACAGGACATGCGGCAGAGGAAGGAGTTTAATTAGCTGTTTTAGTATGCGAATGTCAAGTTATCTTACGGGGACTCAAGAATGGTATGTATAGTGGGGACTCGGGCTGACTACGAGATGGCTCTCTCTTAGCAATCCTTTGGTCCGATTCAGGTCTGTGTCAACCCTCTTCAATCACTGCAGGTGTTTTATCGCCTTAATTTAGGATATGGATGATATCAATAATTAACTTGTAAACATCCTCCCCACAAACTTCACATAAGCATTGCATTCACGGAGAAGGCATGCTGACTGTGATTGGATCGGTAAAGGACCCCGACCTTGTAGTGTCAAGAGCTTTTGAAGCCTGCCTTTGAAGATCTCTTGACATTTATTTCTTCAAGTCTGATTCGAATGCTACGAAGCTACGTCTGAATTAATTCAAATGTGTCCGAACTTTCGCTGGAGCTCTTCAGAGCCATGACTTGCACTCGCCTTTGGCCACTCTTACGCATTCCTACATCTCAACCACCTTCTCTAGCCTCGCTATAACAACTCTCTTGCTAGGCTATCGGACATTCTCCTTCGTTATCCTTGTTTGATATCCAGGATGAAGTTGATTCTGGAAGTCCCGATAATCCCATAGTCTACAGTCTCTCTTTCTAAGAATGATCAATTCGGCACTGGGTACTAGCTATAGTCCGAACTCTAAGGCCTAAAGAGCCGACCTGCGCTGCGACATCTAAAATCAAATCTGAATTCTCCTATTAGATATCTACACAATGCCGGTCGTCAAATCAATGCAGTAGGCTCTCGCCGGTGGCTTTATCGATCCCACGCTTGAAATATCTACCATAAACTCTCATCATTATTCGAGTGTCCTATTGACGTCCTCCTCGAGCGCATATACAGAGCCTTCCATTTGTCCTAATTCACTAGCTGCAGAGCATTCGAGTCTACACCATCTTCGCCGGCGCCCTGGTGCCAAAACCGAACTTAAACGGGTCAATGTTAATCACAAACTGGCGAACCTAGCAGTCTGTATGAGGCTTGCGTAACTGAAAACACACAAAATTTTCAGGTAGAGGCTTGCTACCAACAGGAGGTTGAGCGAGTTAACGTCAGTATGTTATCCGTGCTACGTAACATTGACAATCTGACCAGTAAGTATTTGATGGCTTTTCTGAATCTACAAGTAGCTTACTGTTGCATGACTCTAAAATCGTATCAGTATGTATCACAGTTGGATAGATGTAGTATATATATCGAGAGAGAAAAATAAAAAGCACAGCAGAACGACAGTTTTTTATTCTACTTTTTTTTCCGGTTGGCAAAGGTGAGTTATCTCGACTGATTGTTTTCCTCGATTCAAAAAAATATAAAGGTTACCTCTTAATCCGAGGGCATCGGAGGAGGACACTCGCAATTACCCTTGGCGAACCCAGTCACTTGTATGTGCTCCTGCATCTCAACTTGTGTAGCCTCCAGTGCCACTGCAGGCAACATCGAGCCAGTATTATCGCCACACGCCATGTTATTTGGCCCAAAGCATGGAGGAATTGGCGCTATCTCCTCCTGGAGACTGGACCGGTCACTATACGTGTCTGCTTCAACACCATACGTGGGGGCAAAATTCATCGTAACCGATTCCCCGCTCCTGCCTTTTACCTCCGCGAGCGACGAAGCGCCGGGGGCTGAAAGGGTTGTTGTCGGATCGTAAGTGCCTGTGGTCAATGGAGCGGGCACCCTTTCGTCAGTGAGTGCTGGCATTCCCGGTTCAACGTCCTCCCCTGTGTGAACTGGAAACGATTCCTGCTTTTGACCCTCAGATTCGGATTCGGAAGCCTGAGAAGGCAGCAGCGATTCATCCGATACCGGAAGAGTTGTTGAGCCACGGATCGAGTTAGTACGAGTAGGAGAAAGAGTACTCGTCGAGCTAGATGTATCGCTCCCCATTCCACTTTGATCAATATTCGTTTGTCCGTCCTGATCATCTCTGGTAGTCGCAACGTTAACGGACCCAGCAAGAGCCATCTGCATTGCGCTCGTGTTTCCACTACCGTTTGTCGTAATCGAAGCAACTTGCTCCCGCGACACTTCGTGCAACCGGTTTTTCTTGAGCTCTGCTGGCGACCCAGCCCGCGACAGACCCTCTGGCATATACATCAGCAATGAACAGACTTCCCCACGGAGTCACCGCTTACAAGAACACCATCGTCAGTGCTACTATTACCCATGAGGTGTTGCTCATCGTCCCATTCTGGTGGCGCGTAAGGACCGCTGCTGTCATACCAAGCACGAACTGGACGAAAGCTACAACTAGAACCAAATCTTGCAGCGAATACGAGGGCATTTGGGAAAACATTTGTGTTTCAGTGTCGAGGAAAAAGCTCTCATTTATACGTGACCGTTCCACGACGAGGAACATACCTGAACATAAGTTAGTATGTAGGTATGTACCCGCTGCTGTTATGTACGACAATCTCACATCTACAATTGTAGCAAGCAGTACATCATTTGATCCTTACCCTGAGATACGGCTCCGTCACAACTGCTCTGCTGAATTTTTTGACCAAACATCTCCTGTCAAATTCATCTGCATATTCTCTTCTTGAGAATCCCATCCACTGAATGGGACTGCGCCGGTTAAGTACATGCTACATACATAGTGGCCCTACCTATAACAATAGTCAAGATTCTTCAAGATTTCGGTAATAAACCTAACTCTGACTGCCGAGCCGACTGTATCAATCTAATCTTGGTGGCCGTGCCTCCAGGTTTCGTGGTGAAAATCGCATCGCGGAACATGCTGCAGTTCGTGGAATCTGTCCTTTATAGGTTAAAATTGAGATATGAGCTATTTCAGATACATGTTCTGCTCATATCGGCTTGCGTCGTGTCTCCCTTTTGCCTGCCTTTTGATCTTACCTTTTTGCTGCCCACTGTCGCACTAGTCTCGAGATTGGTGTGCTGGGCTCAAAACAATGAACATGGGATTTGGCGCCAGCCAGAGGAGGACCGACAAGTATACTATCTAAGAGCTACAGCCCGTAGAGCGGGTACTACGCCTGCAGGCGGACTTGGTTTCATGGCCCGATGCTCTTGATATTACGTGCGACTCTACGCAATCTTATGATTACTATGCTATTTACTATATTTATGTATTCAACATCTACAGCCTTAAACTTAGATTGAGCCGCACAGACCAGTCCATAGTAACTCTCCACGCAAGTTAAGTAGTGCATCAGTAGCCTTACTTACGTTGTATCGAAACGTCTTATTGTTCACGGGAACTACGCGGCCAAGTGCGGGGGAGAATGAGAAAGGGTTTGTCGATTGGGATGGCCATTTCCGTCCTAGAAAATATAAGTCCGGGTCGCAGAAGAGCTCACCAAATCGGTAGAACCTGGGAGTTGGCGCGTTGGCGCCGAGTCATACGTTAACTAAAGAAAAGAACAAACGCCCCAATATGCCCACGGCACATATAGGTGTTAACGCAATTAAACCGACGGTGCTATAACGGTATGTGTGACGTGGAACCTGGATGTGTCCAAACGGGACCGTGCTGGTTAGCCTACCTACCTACCTACATTGGAAGTCAAGTGCGATTTGTCTTTGACAGTCATCCTAGACGGTTGCAGTAATCTCATATGTATTTATCCGGCTCCACTTTACAGCACTACCCCTCCGGCAGCTACGCGGGGTGTGCGGGGAAACATACCCTCAGGGAAGGAGATAACAGTCAGCAGTAGCGAGCTCGACCCACAAATAATTCTGAATATGTAGCTTATCCCGATATGGCAGTGAGCTGGCATCACTGATCGTCGCTCTACTACCGCGACGCGCCCAGCCGAGAGCGACTGCCCTTGTCGATGATTACATAGAGTGTATACCGCATAGTTTTCTGGCGGTGAGCCTCTCTGTAAATCGCAGAATCTCTAAAGAAGTCAGAGCTCAAAAAATCATGTTATCGCTCTCAACTTGAGTGATGTTGAACGAGCAGATTTAGGATGGTTTATCGACCTACCGAGACGCGTCTGCTCGTACTCAGGCTTGGGGTAAAAGTATGGCAAGAGCGACCAAATGTTGGATGGGTTCAAGATCTACACCGCTCGTTGGCTGACGATATAACGTGAAGCCATTGAAACCTTCAGCCTATAGTAAGTACTCAACAGCTTCCAGTCGACGGTACTGTGGGACTGGTGACGTGACTGTACTCCGATAAGTAAGTACGGTACCACAATACGCCGCAACCGAGCCAGTTCCACAAGGTGGCAGATCTACACTGTAGTCATATAACAATACAGTATACTTATTGCTATGAAACAAATAAAGTAGTATGTATGTATGTACCCTCGTACCATCGTACCATCGTCTCGTGAAAAAACAAGGATTTGAAGTAATGTCCCGAATAATAAATCAATACACATCAGTCGTTAATGATCAAAAAAATTAAAATCTACTACTGCCCCCATTAGAAGGAGTAACCAGCCGTATCCCACCATGGTTCAGATCCTCGCTATCTTCACCACTGGCATCGTCTCCCTCTCTCTGCCATAAACTGACGCTCTCTTCCCCGATCCACTTCCTTATCACCTTTCGGGTATTTCTTGGTCCCTCGACCTCGCTGCCACGAATCATTAGCCGCATCACCATCCCAGCTTCGCGCCGAATCCGTCACACTAGGGAACGATAACAACGTCCCAGTACCTGGACTACCGCCGAAAAAGCTCCCGGGAGTCTTTCCGCCCAGGCTTTGACCGCGAGGGATTCTGCGTAGGTGGAGCACTATAGGGTATAGACTCTGCGCCAGGAGATCGTGGAGGTAGCGGAGGGATGGAGAGAATCTGCGATGTTGGCTCTGTTGGGCTTTCGGATAACAGATCTCGTGAAGTCGAGCCCTCTACACGGGTACCAGGAGCGGTAATTGATAACGGTGGGGGATACGAATCCGCATGGCTGATACTGGGTAATCCCGAGATGCCAGCACTCGGTGGCCCAGGTGAGGTTGCAGTCGCTCTATGACCATGGATTGCCAATGGGTCGCCTCTCGTCCCTCCTACCGTCTTGCCAGTAGGGTGATACTGGTGAACCACATCCTGTGTACCGAATTTGATGGTGGTTCTCTTAGCCATGGCTTGTGAATCTCTACCCGCGCTACCGACAGAAGAGATGTCGTCTCGGAAGGTAGCCCCTGCAATCGAGGGTGAGCCAGGCGGGACTGGAGCATCGTAAAGCTGGTGTCGCTGTAAACCACCGAGAAACTCCGTATTTGTGCTCGTGCTGTTTCGTGGGGAGAGCCAACTTTGGGTAGGAGGATCATAAGGGGCCATTGCACCGGGTGGTCTCGCTTTGTGTGATCCAGGTCTACTTTCCCCGCGGCTCTGGCTCATCCTTCTCGCACTCCTTGCTCGTATTATGCTACCAACCGTTCCAAAAGATCCTCTCAGGGCATCCATACCAGGATCTTCCACAGCCAACATGTCTTTTTCGTCGATACCGGCAGTATTTTGACGAGAAGCCTGGAGGAGTATAGTTGACCGGCGATCGAGCTTCGTCAAGTTTTCGGGATCGACTTTGGACATCTGTAGGATGGTGATTCCAAAGCAAATGACGACGAAGCCCATTACTAGGGTAATAATGGAAGAGGCGGACGCCTTGAGACCTTGGAAGAGCACCTAGGTATCAGGTAAGAATCGGGCAGCAAACATCCAAGATAGAACCTTACAATTGTCGTTAATATTGAGAAAAACGTAACTTCATTCAAACGATCAGTAAAATACGGCGTGAGTGAGAACACCAAAAACCCACATATAACGTAGTATGTTGGCGTGACTGAAACGAAAGAATATCAAGACCATGTTCAAAAAGAGCTAATGAACGTTACCCACCCATAGCGGTATTGAAAAGCGCGAGCGCTACATTCAGGTAATACACCTCCGTTACTGCAAAGAAAGCCTGTTAAAGCAATTAGAAGACAGGTACGATGGGATGGCGTACTCAAAGTGATGACCACGAAGCCCATGAGAAAATAAATGAACCAGAATTTGAACTACAGATATCATCAGTGATGAACGAGGCGACACCGCATTCTGGACACATACCTGATTATCACCTTCTGCGGTCGTGACAATAGCGGATCCCAAACCAGTTGTCACGCTGACGCTTATCCCTCCAATCATGGAACAGACAAAGATATACCACAACATGCTCTTTTTGCCATATTTCGGGGCAAAATAGAATATGATAACGAGGGAGATCGCAATGAGCACAGAGGCGTATGCCAGAAATCCGGGAGCGATAAATAGTTTCTCGAACTCCTTGATCTGGCCGACCGAGTTTTCCGAGGGGCCTGCGGGAGTGAATTGGTGGAATGCAAGCCGGGATACCTCGGACGGAACGCACCATTCAACGCAATAATGACCGAGCCAACCTAAATAATCGGGAAGGTTAGTTTACGGCTCAAATGAGCAGTAAGGCGGCGTACAATACACAGCCCACATCCCAGCCAGCCGAAAAACGTGAGCTTCTCTTGCAGAAATATCGAGGAAAGAATAGCGCAAATGACAACTGATAGGGCTCCCAACGGAGTCTGTATTGCATGTGAATAATGACGTTGATCAGTCAATGGGAATATCCTGGGCAGGAACGGTTACATACAACGACAATAGCCTCCACAAAAGCATAGGCTAAACAAGAGTGTATTGTTGTTAAAAAAGGGTCTAATAAACATGAACCGTGCACTTACCAGCAAAATTACACAGTTCTCCCAAGATCATCACTGTTCATAGCGCATTAGAGCGTGTATAGCAGTATTTTAGAGTCGTACTTGTCATTCCTAACCACCATAATGGCTATGAACACAATGATTAGAAAGATCTTGGCGTCTCGGCTGACAGTACTCACCGACTTGAGATATGCTACCCCCTCTCCGGCAGTCTTGCCAGCCTGTGCCCTCAATAATCCCTTCTTCTTGAAAACAAAACTTGTTCCAATAAGAAAGCCACTGGCTATCGCGAGGATGATCCCAACAACCTATGTAATTTCCCAATTAACAACCAAAGTTGATCTTTCGTAAACTCCAAAGATATCAAGCACCTTGAGATTTGAAGGAGCAGAAAGGGTTCCTGAGGCTGCAGAACTGGAGGCAGCGGCGAGTGAGGAGGTCGTAGACGCCGTTGAGGACGTCGCTGACGACATTAGTTTGAGTTATTGGATGATGGTGGTAATTTACAAAAGCAAGGGCGTTTGCCGGCCGGGAAGAAGTATCCACTATGAGCGCCAATTTCTCAATCCCTTGCTGCTTATTAGCCGTGTGTGCTTCCGTCGACCACACCGCCTACAGCCCAACGGCTGCTAACGGTCATATTCATGGACTCAGAAAGCCGAATTAAGCTGTGTGTTCCTTGTAGGCTCTTACTAGCTCACTAAACAAACACTGCATCTGAAACTTGAAACCCTAATAAGTAAAGTGAGCCCACGTCGATGCATTCATCATTCATTCTACAAGTACTCACTCTACACCGCTTTGCCGATCAAAGTCGTCTCTGGTGGATCGTAGTATAGGAATGTTGAATATTCTATATATTCAATATCAAGCCAACGACAAGAACATTCTGCATCCATCGATCGATAGGCCTTTATCCCAACTGTTTCCATTAACGACCAACTACAACTATCAACGACTGCGGATTGTTGTACATTGCTGTATACTCATTGGCCAGATTATGCCTTCGCTTAATGGGGATATAGCCTCAAAGCGAAGATACCTCTAGTAGACATGGACAGAGACGAATGAGGTCAATTAAATGAGCAACGCATTGAAAGTATAATACTTGAGGTGTGGGCGTGCGATATAACTCACAGTAACAACTCGTGGTTTTGGCGACCGCTATTTTCTCGTCTACGAGACAATTCAATCGAGTTTTTCATACGGACAGTATCTTTCTCGCCTTAGCCTGCTTGGCATGTCCTCGTTCTCTATCCAACGTTTAGTTGGCATGGGCTTGGTCAAAACAATCTAGAGCGTCTGTAAACTAGGCTTGAAGCTACAAAGCTAACTGGTATTCATTACGATAATGTCTATATGTCTAATTAGAGGAGCGAGCCGCAACTGCTCCTTTGAACCATTTACCTAGGAGAAATCTTAATCTGCACTTCTACCGGTTTATTCATGAAGCCCTCGATTGCCTCCAAATCCTTCTCTGGATCGCATAGCTCGATTTTGTATCGCAAGAGGATAGTCGCAATCATGAGCTGTAATTGCATCATAGCGAGACTGCAGCGATAGAGGGACAGAGCGATAATGATCAGGCTTACTATCGTATACAGTTCGCAAAGGAAATCAAGGACTCACTTCTTGCCAATACACATGCGAGGCCCAACTCCGAAAGTGAGAAGGTACTTCGGATCGCCTTTCTTCACTTCGACTTCCGAGTCTTGCAGCCAACGTTCCACTCTGAATTGGTGAGCGTCTTCTCCCCAGATATCGATGTCTCTCTGGATGGTATACGCAGGGACGCTCAGCTCGGTGCCCCCGGGAATTCTCTGGCCGATTAGCATAAGTGGCTCCACAGACGGTGGTACGACTCGAGGTAATCCGAACGCGTTGGTCGCGAACATGCGGAGCGCCTCTTGGATCGTAGCAGAAAGGTAGGGCAACGATTTGACCTAACGAAAAATTTGAACATTCAGAGACGCTCGATTTCAAAATCTTGCTTATTTCACTGACCTGATCGTGCTTTGGGACATCGACCAAATCCAAATCCTGAGACAAGGTACCGATATTCTCGTCAAGCTCGGACACAAGGCGTTCATGAACGGGTTTGTTGGCAAGTATGTACCATAGGATTGCAGCTGCAGAATCCGCGGTAGTGTCGCTGCCGGCGGACCTTCGAAATAATGAACGAGGCGTTCGGAAAACGCTACATCGTCACTCACAATAACAACATGGCTTCGGTGACCACGATTTTCTCGTCGACAGGTTCCTTCAAAGCTTCGTCGCCAACGAGTTGATCGGATTTTTTGAGCTCGTTGACGAGCCGATTCAACAGATCATCGCGAGAAATTTTGGAAGGAGTTAGCCTTCTACGTACACATTCCGTGGCGATATCTTCCAGCATCTAGAAAGAAATGATTTAGTAACAAGATCGTTATTACGAGTATCGAAACTCACATCACTGCTGCTTAGACCCTTTCTAATGAGAGCGTCGGGCCAAAAATTCGTCAAGAGCCTTCGAACAAACATCCCAATCGGGCTAAACCCAACGAGATAAGGAAACAAACCAAGAAACGCGGCCGCTCGACCTCGAACACCAACCATAGCCGCGACGCCCATGTCGTCAACCTTTTTACTCGACGAGCCCGTTGGCAACACGTCTGTTCCTCTATCGAGCATTCCGAGCGACTGACCGAATGCTAGGTCGGAAATCACGTCGAATGTGAAGCAGTTGAACCAGGCGTGGATGTTGAGTTGTGACCCGGATGCTCGCCCAAGAGTCTCTGCACCCAAGCCAAGGCCGTTCGAGATAGAATGATGTTTCGCCGAACCGTTCGTCGTAATGGATGGTTTGCATAGTTTATCGAGGTTACGCACGAGCTTCGACAAATGAACCGCAATCCATTCCTCCATTTCCTTCACGCTTTTGTAGCTGAGAGGATGAGCCAAGGCTCTTCGTCTCTTGGAATGCAACTCGCGATCCTGGGTGTTGAACAGGTTGGGCGTCGCTCCCATTACGAAAGCCTTGTAGAAGTCGGATTTGGGAAGAGCGTGATCGCCTTGGGCATAGACAACGGAAATGGCGTCGGGATGAGCGCAGGAAATATGGTTGGGTGCAATCAACACTAGAGGACCGTACTTGCGGTGCAAGGAGTCGACATAGAGGTGACGTTTTCCTCCGCGAGAATGGAGAGCTAGCGGGAGAGAAGTGTAGCGAGAGAGAAAAGGACCTGGGATATGCTTATACTGGCGAGCGTCGAAAAGCCATTTGGCCACTACGAGAAGAGCGACGGAAACTGGGAGGAATAGAAAGGTAGACATGTCAGCGTCATTAACATAGGAGTCTATTCGATTTTTATAAGTGGTCCCTCGGAAGGATCTTATCGTTTGGTCCCTATATTTGTTTGCAGTGCGTCACAACTCGCGATCACACTTCCGGTTATGGCGTGTATTCTTTCGCAGAAGAAAAATTGCCATCTGCTTGGAGAGTATGCTCAGGAACGTTGCTAGAAATAATTTTGAAACTGCGTTTGTAAGCGGTATTACTATCATCGATATATCAGGCCCATTGAATCATTCACATAGATGCGACATACGATGGGATACGTTAACCTGCGAGAAATTTTCAGTGGCGCTGAATTGAAGGTCACACTAGAGATGAATGAACCCAGTTGGCCTGCCAAGCAGAGTTTGAACGGCTTGTGGTCCAGAATACATTGTAGAAACTGAAGTTGTTGAAGAAGTGACGAAGTGACAGTAATTATGGAATATTCTCCTGGCCAAGGACGTTTCGATTCTCGAAGGAAGGAAAGTACCGGCCGGGTGGTCGAACAGCCGAGGTCCGTGCGATGCACTACGAATAATACATGGCACCAAGGCGGAACATGTAAACTGAATGGCAAGCAGCTTCATTAGAGCGCGCAAAGTGGAGAAAAAGAAAGTTGAATCGGCACCTAGCGTAAACTATCTTGATTCAGCTCTTTCCTTGACTACTCTCCTTTCCTAGAGAGGGCGAGCGCCAGGTAATGAAATGATCATGACTAGTTTAGCTAGTTGACTTTGAAGAGATTTTTCTGGCCAGCGAAGTCTCTGCATAAAATTTATATAAAAGCCAATGAAGGAGCGGATGAGAGTGCGGATCAGTGGCAGAATTCATGACATCATCGTTTACTTACGTGTAATCGATTTCTGCTCTTCCCTGCTCTTCCTCAGTTACTCTCATCGCAATGCCTCGAACAGCAGAAACTGCCAGTTTTCAGGTTACTAAACAGATGCAAAAGCTTACTTGCACTTGCTAACATATCCAAAATTTGCAGTTTAACCACACCATGATTCGTGTTAAAGACCCAAAGGTCTCTTTGAAATTCTATACCGAAGTTCGTATGATTATTCTCAATGTTTTCAGGTCGAGTAACCGGATATTCTCGCAGGTAATTGGAATGGACCTCCTATCTGGTCAGTAGCATCGCTCGCCCTGTATGTAAAGCTCACAATCGCGTCAGAACAAAACATGGGAGACTTTACACTTTACTTCCTTGCCTTTGACCATGGACAGAATTACAAAAGTATGACTGCGGAAGAGAAGGATATCGCAAGGTTTGCAAGAGAAGGTAAGCTGCGTATTCTGCGTGGAGTCTAACACTTGGGTCGTCCGTCTATCAATATACTGATGTCACTCTTTCTCACTAATCTTCCTTCCTTCCTCACGCATTCCAAAAATACTTTGCGTCGGTCTGCCTTACGATCCGTCTGGATTCCCGTAATGATCACGGGTCGTCTCTACTACTCATGCAATGGTTTCTCTGCTTCAACAGGTGTCCTCGAACTAACGCACAACCATGGCACCGAATCTGACGCTTCCTTCACTGGCTACTCATCTGGTAACAGCGAGCCTGGAAAGGGATTTGGCCACATTGCCATCACTGTTGATAATCTTGAGGTGGCCTGTGCACGATTCGAGAAGCTTGGTGTTCCATTCAAGAAGAGGCCTCAGGATGGGAAGATGCGGAATATCGCTTTTATCTTGGATCCCGATGGGTGAGCTTTACATTGGTGCTCCTTGGGAAGAGTTTATTGAATGGCTTGTAGTTATTGGGTCGAAGTCGTCAAGCAGGCAATGAAACTCTGAATGAATAGGAAAGAGAATAGTATGTATGAATATGTACCAAATTAAGTGTATGACCAGAAGAAGTCTATTTGTTTGCTTCATTTGGTCAAAACTTACCATTGTACCACAGCTGAGATGATACGTACGGTACTCATTCTTGAATTCCGCAAGCTGATTAGCATACTCGACTTACCATGGCTACTGAGGTGATGCAGTGATCAAAGGTGAGTTCAACCATCTCACGCCGTTGAACCTGTCCTCGAGCACTATTGACGTCGGTGTTCCTGAACTTGTTTAGGTGTCAGATCTCCCACATCTAATTCTGAAAATGACTACCAAATGATCATTGATAAAACTCGATCCACCTACCTTTTGAATGTAATCTCCGAATGTGATTGTATGCACTTTATAGTGCAGGTGCTTGACTTGATGAGTAAATCAACATTTTTAGAGTTCAATACCAGTGGCTGGTGGAGTATTGATTGTCTATGGAATCTCATTCGTCGCTCCCAGTCTCATCTTCAAGTGACAATGGAGCATCCCACTCGCATACGTATGATATTTCTCTTATAAGAGCTGGCTCCTCTGTTCAAACGATACTGATCTCATTTATAGGTGTTCGAGCTCCTACTCATCTCAAGTTTCTCATGTCGCCAGAAGAAATCGCACTGACCATCGAAACGGGTATAGTCTTCCAGAAGGCTGTATTGAGGACTGCAATGAACTGCGTTCTATATGGTATGCCAATTTTTGTTTTAACTTTCGACCAATGTGACACCGAACTGTATTTAGGGCTCTATGTTTTGACCGTCTTAATTGCAATACGAGTATTCATGTGCGTTCAGTTCTTCACTAGTGTCAAGAGCAAGCCGACCCATTCACTCACTGTGGACTTTAATGCATACAGATCCAAGATCAAATGGAGACACTCTCAAACGGCGCTACTCACTGTTGCAGCCCTTAGTACCACCACTGCTCATCTACTCGCTCAGAATGCGGAAGGGCTTTTGTTGATCAAGTATACGATCATACGGCACTCACCAGGTGGACCCGAGGTGCAAGCGGCGAGTGCTAATAATACCGTCTTCTTGTGGGAGATAGTGGATGTCTGGGCAAGTACAATCAACGTATGTGTGTCGTTTCAGAGTTTTCGAATGTTTCCTCTCACCCCTTTGAGCTTCTTTTTGGCGACACCATAGTCACATGGAGGGCATGGGTAATTTGGAATCATAATAAACACATCCCCAGGGTGCTGGCAACTTTAATGGTTGCGAATGTAGGTGAGGAAACTCAAGTCTACTACAACCCCTGGTATTTGAATACTTATCGCCGTCTTAAAGCGACTAATATTGCAGGATGCGTTATCGACAGTAGTATGCGCACCTATGAAACAGGCACCGCGAGTACTCTAGGATGGGTGTCTACTGCCCTATCTTTGATAGTTAATGCGTTGTCGACTGGTTTGATCGGAATCAGTACATGGTATGATCCTACAGCTTTTACGTGCCGGTCAGTCCTATTCCCATAGCTGAATTCTAACAATATAGGCAACATTATCGATTGCTGAAATCGGCTGCACGAGGAGCCCGGACTCATGTCCAAAAAATGCTGTTGCTACTTACAGAGTCTGGCGCCATATTTTGTGTGATCCAAGTGCGTCTAGAACTCGGTGTTCAAATTACTGCTTCCTCAGGGGAACTGACTGCGACTTTGCACCTACTGAATAGTTGCTATATGTGGTTCTACAGGTCCAGGACGTCAATGCACCTAGTGCAGAATCACTAGTTACTTACTTCTACGATGCTTGCTCCGCGATACTTACGATTTTTTCGGTGCGTAAAATTTGACCCAAAGATTCGTAGGTTTTGCTGACCACTTTACTAGGCGCTGTACCCTGCTTGTGTTTTTGTGATAATCCGAACAGGATACTCGACAGTGGAAAGCTTTGCCCAGTCCGACATCGCCGTGACGTCTCCTGTGTATTCCGATGTGGCTCATCTAGATATCATTCCCGTCGTCCAGGATATGTAATAACAATATGTCGTTGAACACTTGCGGCACTCCGAAGTCTACCAAACGAAATGCTTGAAAACATGCTAGAGACCACCGAAAGCCAATGTACTTCATGGACTGGCCGAAACGATGTTGAAATCCAGAGTAACCGTCCACGCCAACTCGGACGACCTTGATTCGACACAGTCTAATGCTTTATGCAGTGTTTTCATTTAGCGGAGACACGATCTACGGAAGATCCTATTATAACTATTATAGCGTAGTACTTAGTTGTAGCCCCCATCAAGTACTCGAGATGTGCGGGAACTGAGGCCTGGGGAGAGATCAACATTCAGTGATCTGTGTTGGCTAGCCGAAAGCCAGCGGGGTATGGCGCGAAGTTTTTAGGTTACTAACCAAATGCAAAAGCTTCCTTGCACTTGCTAACATGTCCAACATTCATAGTTTAACCACACGATGATTCGTTTTAAAGATCCGAAGGTCTCCTTGAAATTCTATACGGAAGTTCATATGATTATTCTCAATGTCTTCAGGTCGAGTAACCGGTGATTCTACCAGGTAATTGGAATGGACCTCCTAGTCAGTAGCACCGTTTGCCCTGTATGTAAAGCTCACAATCGCGTCAGAAAAGGACATGGGAGATTTTACACTTTACTTCCTTGCCTTTGACCAAGGACAGAATTATAAAAGTATGTCTGCAGAAGAGAAGGATATTGCAAGATTTGCAAGAGAAGGCAAGCTGCGTCACGTTCTGGTCGTCCATCTATCGGTATACTGATGTCACTCTTTCTCACTCGATAATCTTCCTTCCTCACGCCTTTGCGTCGGTCTGCCTTACGATCCGTCTGGATTCCCGTAATAATCACGGGTCTTCTCTACTACTCATACAATGGTTTTTCTGTGCTTCAACGGGTGCCCTCGAACTAATGCACAACCATGGCACTGAATCCGACGCTTCCTTCGCTGGCTACTCATCTGGTAACAGCGAGCCTGGAAAGGGATTTGGCCACATTGCCATCACCGTTGAAAGTCTTGAGGTGGCCTGTGCGCGATTTGATAAGCTTGGTGTTCCCTTCATGAAGAAGAGGCTACAAGATGGGAAGATACGGAATATCGCTTTTATCTTGGATCCCGATGGGTGAGCTTTACTTTGGTGCCCCTTGGGAAGAGTTTATCACATGGCTTGTAGTTATTGAGTCGAAGTCGTTAAGCAGGCAATGAAACTCTGAATGGATAGTATGAAAGAGAATATTATGTATGAATATGTACCGAATTGAGTGTATGACCAGAAGAAGTCGTCTACCTGTTTGCTTCATTTGGTCAAGATTTACCATTGTACCGTGACCACAGCTGAGATGGTATGTACGGTACTCATTCTTGAATTCTGTGAGCTAATTAGCATACTCGACTTACCACGGCTACTGAGATGATGCCGTGACTTCAACCATCTCACGCCGTTGAACCGGTCCTCGAGCACTGTTGACGTTGGGGTTCCTGAACGTGTTTAGGAGTCAGATCTCCCACAATTGTGAAATGACTACCAAATGATCATTGATAAAAATTCGATCTACCTACCTTTTGAATGTAATATCCGAATGTGATTGTATGCACCTTGAAGTGCAGGTGCTTGACTTGATGAATAAATTAGAAAATTTAACCAGTGTCTGGTGGAGTATTGATTGTCTATGGAATCTCATTCGTCGCTCATCTTCAAGTGACAAAGGAGGATCCTACTCGCATGTATATGATATTTTGCTTATAAGAGCTGGCTCCTCTGTTCGAATGATACTGATTTCATTCATAGGCGTTCGAGTTCCTACTCATCAAGTTTCTCATGTCTCCAGAAGAAATCGCGCAGATTGTCGAAACAGGGATAATTTTCCAAAAGGCTGTATTGCAGATTACAATGAACTGCGTTCTATACGGTATGCCAATTCTTGGTTTAATTTTCGACCAATGTGACACTGAACTATATTTAGGGCTCTATGTTTTAACTGTCTTTATCACGATACGGATATTCATGTGCGTTCAGTTCTCATTTTCTTCAATGGTCAAGAGCGAGTCGACCCATTCACCCCCTGTGGGTTTCATACAGATCCAAGATCAAATTGAGACACTCTCATATGGCGCTATTCACTATTGCAGCCCTTAGTACTACCACTGCTCATCTAGTCGCCCAGAACGCAGAAGAGCTTTTGTTGATCAAGTACGGATTATACGGCGCTTACCAGGTGGACTCGAGGCGCAAGCCGCGAGTGCGAATAATACCGTCTTCTTGTGGGAGATAGTGGATGTTTGGGCAAGTACAATCAGCGTATGTGTGTCCTTTCAGAGTTTCAAATATTTCGTCTCACCCCCTTTGA
The DNA here is from genome assembly GCA_015501585.1 of Rhodocollybia butyracea. Classification (NCBI taxonomy): domain Eukaryota; kingdom Fungi; phylum Basidiomycota; class Agaricomycetes; order Agaricales; family Omphalotaceae; genus Rhodocollybia; species Rhodocollybia butyracea. The sequence continues at coordinate 26,627 of JADNRY010000607.1, forward strand.
GCTTCTTTTTGGCGACTCCATAGTCGCATGGCGGGCATGGGTAATCTGGGATCGTGATAAACACACCCCAGGGTGCTGGCAGCTTTAATGGTTGCGAACGTAGGTGAGGAAACTCAAGTCTACTACCGGGGCCTGGTATATTTGAATACTCAACGCCGTCGCAAAGCAACTAATATTGCAGGATGCGCTCTCGACAGCAGTGTGCGCACCGATGAAACAGGCACGCGAGTACTCTAGCATGGGTGTCTAATGCCCTATCTTTGATAGTTAATGCGTCGTCGACTGGTTTGATCGGAATCAGTACATGGTATGATCCCAAGGCTTTTACGTCCCAGTCACAGTCTATCCCCATAGCTGAATTTTAACAATATAGGGCACATTATCGATTGTTGGGATCGGCTGGACGAGGAGCTCAGACTCATGTCCAAAAAATGCTGTTGCTACTTACAGAATCTGGCGCTATATTTTGTGTGATTCAAGTGCGTTTAGAACTCGGTGTTCAAATTACTGCTTCCTGGGAACTGACTGCGACTTTGCATCTACTGAATAGCTGCTATATGTGATTCTACAGGTCCAGGACGTCAAAGCACCTAGTCCAGGATCACTAGTTACGTACTTCTACGATGCTCTCTCAGCGATTCTTACGATTTTTTCGGTGCGTAAAAGTTGATTCAAAGAATCGTAGGTTTTACTGACCCTTTTACCAGGCGCTGTACCCTGTTTGTGTTTTTGTGATACTCCGAACAGGATACTCAACAGTGGAAAGCTTTTCCCTGTCCGACATCACCGCGACTCCTCTGTATTCCGATGTGGCTCATCTAGATATCATCCCCGTCGTCCAGGATATGTACTAACAATGTCGTTAAACACTCGCGGCACTCCGAAGTCTACCAAACAAAATGCTTGTAAAAATGCTAGAGAACACCGAGAACCAATGTACTTCATGGACTGGCTAAAACGATGTTGAAATCCAGAGTAACCGTCCACGCCGACTCGGATGACCTTGATTCGACACAGTCTAACGCTTTTTGCAGTGTTTTCATTTAGCGGAGACACGATCTACGGAAGATCCTATTATAACTATTATAACGTAGTACTTGGTTGTAGCCCCCATCAAGTACTCGAGATGTGCGGGAACTTGAGTCCTGGGGAGAGATCAACATTTGATCTGTGGTTGGCTAGCCGAAAGCCAGCGGGTATGGCGCGAGCAGAACTGTTGAAAAGCTTTCATGGCCATCGCAGATAGAAGTTGCTGAGAAAGTCTCACAGCTCACTTGCTTCTATTCCTGCTGCCAGTCCGGTCTCATCTCAAATAAACAAAGAGTTTGGCTCTACAATGATTCATCAAAGTTGCATTGTTGAATAGCTTCACGTACGGCTGTTGGCAGTTGTAATACCGCCTATATGAAAAGGATCAGACTGCAGCGGATCGATCCACTACATTGATACCGCTCTGCGCTGGTGGACTCCACCAGTCTGCTCTACGTATACGCTGACGCTGTAAGTCTGTAACAGATTGGTTGACGAAAGAAACGGACCTCTGAGCCCGAGGGCCAGTGGAGATCAATATCTGAAGGTCTGGAACGAGAGATGCTCGCGTCGAGTATGGTAGACGCGTATCCTTCTTGCGCATAGTTCGGAGCACGTGTGCGATTTGATCATTTTAATTTTGGTTTTTTGAGCTTTTACCATTTTCTGAGTTCGTTTTCATGCAGCCGCTGCGGCACTGCGTTCTCTCAACAGTACAGCTTAGCGATGATGATTCAACAGAGCTCGCAGTTTCATCAGCAGGTTGCCATTTTGAAGCTCTCGTAGCTTTGATCAATTCATTCATCGTTCCTGTGCGAGCGAGCTATAAATTATATTGACAGGTTCCCATCCTCTACTCCCGCGGTAATCCCATACTCTCTTCATAACCACCATCATAAACAGCTTCTTGCTGAAGCAGAGACGACAGCCCTGAAAAATGCCCTCTGCGGTCCCCGTCGTACAGGGCCGTTCATCTTCGGCGCCGGCCTCCATTGAAGGCGATTCAGGCATCCTTCTACCTCCAAACCGGTTCTACGACGAAGAGTCCCAGAGGATAAGTAATTTAATTGACGAGGAATTACGGGTAAGCCTACGTGTCCTCTGTCGTTATAATGTTATAACTCGCCAGCAATTGTAGAAAGAATCGCAGAGGCAGAAGGAAGCGAAACGGCGGCAGGTTAAAGTAATGCTACTAGGCCAGGCTGAGTCTGGTATGCCATCTTTTTTTTTTTGAGTCAATGCAAGGCAACTAATCTACTACCCGATAGGCAAATCTACGCTCCAAAAACAGTTCCAAATATACTACGCCTCGCAATCTTTGGACAAAGAACGGCCTTCTTGGAAGCCAATTGTCCACTTCAACATCATCAAAGCTGTTAAAATGATGCTGGACGAGATTGATTATGAACTTTCTCAAACCGAAGAAGGAGACGACGGAGACGACGGAGCAGGGTCCGATACGGATCCGAATGAACCTGGGCCTTCTACCCGTCGGTATGACGGTCCAGGTCCTAAACAACCAATTGCCCCAGAAGACGCCATTCGACCGTCTCCAGCAGAACTTCAGACACTGGCTATTCTGCGGACACAACTTTTACCGCTCATCGCATTGCACGACTCATTAGCTTCAGAACTGTCGGGCGGTGTGAGCTTTTCGAGAGGGCTTACAGGTGTCTTCGTACGAGCTGGATGGCAGGGCCTACAAACCGGTTCAAGTGGACGCGGAAAAGGCGGTATTGCTGCGCTGGTAGCAAGGGCTCTCGACAGCGCACGGGAAGATATCCAGGCGTTATGGGTTCATGCCGTTGTTAGAAAGATGGTCCGCTTAAGGAAGCTAAGGCTAGAGGAGAGTGCCCCTTTGTGAGTGGTATTTTTCTGGCCTGTATGCGCGACTGATCGAGTTCCTTTCTGCTCGGAATTTTCCTGGTGATTGAATACTTCTATTTACACTCGCCTCCACAACATGTCCATCATCCATCTATAACTCTTACAAACGTCATCAACACCAACGTTTCTCTGTCGTTTGTCATCTGACCCCGACGCTTCACATTCCAGCTTCTTGGACAATATAGTACGGATATCGGAACCTCACTATCTCCCGGACGTGGGTACGTTAAACTATTATTCTTCCCATTTCACTCTATTTTCCACTCGGAAGGTTTTGTAATACTAACGTATATGTTTCCTTGCACTGTAGATGACGTTCTAAATGTTCGTCTGCAAACTCTCGGGGTAATTGAACATTCATTCCCTATCAACTTGGGAGGAACAATGTACGATTGGAGATTATATGATGTTGGTGGTGCTGTGAGTCTTGGTTTTTTTGGTGGTGTCCTTTACCTACTAACGAGGTTTCCTTCTTGGAATCTAGCGGGGCCAGGTGTGCATCTCTTCCTTGGGGAGGCTTTAAGTGCTTACTAGGTGGTCCTGTAGCGACACGCATGGGTCCCCTACTTTGAAGATGGTACGTCTTCCTCATATTTTGAATCTGGGCTTGCTTGATCTGACGTTCTATCATGTTGATGATATGTAGCTACAGCGATCATATTCTTAGCCCCGATATCAGCGTTTGACCAGTACCTAGACGAGGACCCCCGGACAAATAGGTGAGCATATTTCGCTATAGTACCTTATCTGCCCTCGGATGTTCTAGGTCTCCCATTCGGTCCTTATTTTCGCATAACGGGATTTCTTTGACCTTCGACTCCGTCTCTTCCTCTTCCTTTTTCTGATTCTTTTCCTTCTGATTTCATCTCCATCCCTGGTCGAATTCTTCGAGTCGCCGCATCCAAGACTCTTCCCCCTTTTTCATCATCCACATACGGTGTTGTTCGGATGATTTACCGTCGTTTCTTCTAGGATCGACGACTCTTTACAGCTCTTTACGGCTATATGTTCGAATAAACTGCTGAAGAAGGCACATTTAGTTTTAATGTTGAACAAGGTTCGTGGTAGCTCCATTCCCTTATTAATCTTGTCCTTGTGAGGCAGCGTCGGAAGACGTGTCCTTTTCTTTCTCTGTACTTGATGCTGTAGTACCGTGACGCATTCCTTGTAACTCCTTTTCGCCATCTATCCATCTTTTGCCACCTTCATTTTCACCTCCATCTTCTGTCGTAGAGCTGAACTGATCTTTCACATAGACCGACCTTCTAAAGGCAAAACTCAAAGCCGGGATACGAGTACAGAAATAGTGCGTTTCCCACCCATTGGGTTCTGCGCCTGATCCTTATGTTGGGTTGATTGACGCGTCTAGTATTACTGTAAGTGCTTCCGCTGTGATTTGCTTGTACAGACTGATTAAATCAGGTTTAGTCGTACGGCAACCGGCCGAACAAGTATGATGATGTCGGCAAGTTACTTTCGTGCACACTTTATGCAGGTCCATAAGCGGAAAGATGTATCAAATCGTTCTCTGTACTTGGTACGTCATTAGTGTGCGATGTTTGTATTGTCGCATCTCTTGATTCCCCATTACTTAACACTTTCTTTTTAACAGCATTTCACATCAATGCTGGTAGGCCTTTCCTCGTTGGCTTCTTTCAGACATGAAAACGGTTACTGATTCGTTCATTTTCGCATCTAGGATATCAAGGCCACGCAGAGTATAATTGTGAATGGTGGGTGTTTTATTTGCTCATGGAAGCACACTCTGTTACTGTACGAGTTGCGTTTGCTATGGGATTTGGAACTGACTTTTCTACTTAGTCGGAGAGGCAATAATTCGACAACATATTGCTCAAAACAGGACTTACATAGGTGTTTTATCTGTTTGGTTGGGCTGGGAGAGGACATGGGATTAAGATAATGGTGTATAGAGATAGCGGACCTTATATGATCATAGTGAATCTTAGATTCAGTATATGTGACGAGGATGACTGATATTCTGTTAGGAAGAAAAGTAACGCATGCTGATAGACTGAGAGCACACAACTTGAAGCTTCATGAAAATGTTCAGCGGTGGTTTAAGGGCATCCAAAAAGCAGCAAGCCCAGCTTTGGGGCAGTCCCGAGTTCAAGTTGAGAAATAGTTCCTACTCTGTATTAGTTTGAATTCCCATGATGGCGATGAAAGATGTGTATTTAAGAAATTTAAAAGCTTCACATGATTTATTATGGTAAGATGTTACAAAAAGGTTGGGCTGTACTAAGAAATAGTACACGTACGAGAATGTTTCATTCTTCATTCATATCATCGTCGCTGCCTTCCTGCCCCGGTGCATGGTTCATGAATTGAGTCTGATTGAAAATAATCGATGATCAGCTTATTGATCTCCAGGTCTGAGCGAGCTGTACAGAGCTCAAAGTGGTCTGAAAAAGAGCCATGATAGGCTAGATAACCAGCCGTCTTTCCAATGTCTACAAAGGAATTGGTTTGCCAATTCCAAGCAGGAAGAGCTTCGCGGGAAATGGAGGCCCATGACCAAAAAGCGCCGATACATGCCCAAAGAAGGACTTTCTGTCGTGCGAGACCCCCTTCAGCAAGGAAGTACAAGTTGGCATATTTGGCTAGTTGATTACGTGCGCTCTCGAACAACTGAGCTCGCGCAGCAGCCTGGGCTGTTGCTAATCGGAGACGACGAGAAGGGGCTGCCTTCAACTCACAGAGAGCAAAATAGCATTCATGAATGACCTTACGACCCGCTCGCTTCCTTCCATATGCTGAAGTCATGTGAACGGCACTCAGAGAGGTCACTCGAAGGTGCATGAACGAAAAGTCGGGCTTCAAGTCTTTTTCGGAGCCTGGGATGGTTATGGTGCTTCCGAATGAGGTATCGCCGTCGACGGGATCTGTCCATGATAATTGTGCCAGATCTTCATCGTCAACTTCGTCCAAGAACTGGAGCAATGCCTTGTCCGCCTCATCAATGTCCTCGGTGAGGTCTTCACCTTCATCCAGACGAGCCTGCATCGCTTCGCGAAGAGCAGGAGCCAAAGCTTCGGAAGGCGTATCCAAAGAAGATGTTGGGGGTATACATAGACATGGGGGGAGAAGGGATTTCATGTCCATGAAGACCTGGTTCCAGGCGGGATACCAATCGTGCTCGATGTTGCGACGATTATATAGTAGTGGAGTGGGCTCTAGACTTCAGGTCGCGAACAGCTTGGGAAGTCTGATAAGCCATAGTAGGCACAGTTAGACTGGGACTCGTAATGGAGAATCTCGCAGTTACTGAAATGAAGCGAGTATTTATCTACCTTAAGTAGTATTCTGTGGCGAGAGATGCCCTTTTGGGACTAATAACAATTAATAATCCGGTGGCGAGACCTGTGGCGAACATAACAATTGACAGCCAAAAACATTTGGTGGCGAAAAGTGCAAAATTTGGCACGATGTTACTAACCGTTAGCAACCTTACATATCCTGGTGCTGAGAAGCACTGCATTGCGCAGAGAAACACAAACATTATTTCAAATAAGTACATCCAGTGGCGACCTTGTGGGCCTTGTGGTGAGAAGTACAGATATTGATCCATCTTCAACAAGAGAAACCAACAACGTTGGCGCTGGGCATTGGAGGTGAGGCATCAGATTGACTATCTGTTGTCATCGAGCAACTTAAGTTTCGCCGAAGAGTCGAAGATAGATGACCAAAGCTGTTCAAGAGCACATGCCTATGGAGGGGAGTGGGGTTCTAGTCAGGTTCGAGTGGTGTAGGAACTAAGGATGGGGGTTGGGTATATGCTTTTGTTTCTGATGATTATGCTCATTTTATTAGGTGAAGGGAGGAGAGACCCAGTATGTAGTCTTAACACGGGGCATCATTCTGGCGCCAGTGCGTAAAGTATCTCCTCAGTGAGTCCGCTCGGCCTTGTGCCCCTGCAAATCCTAACGGCCGGACGGGAACGACCTTGTCATTCGCCCGATGGTGTTCAGTTGTTAGAGCGACAAAGTTGCTGACACGACGTTCCAAAAAAACAAACAAAAGAAGTGCAGATATTATTGTTGAGGACAATGATAATCACGATCTCACATAATTGCAGAGCTATTAAATGCATCTGGTGGAGACAACTGCCCATTTCAGTTGAGAATAACGACAGATAACGACCTGTATTCTTTGTGTATTCCTTATAAATTTGGTGATTGTGGCGAGAAGTGCAGATATTGAGGACAATCACAATCTTTTGCAATAAGATTGCAGTGCAATCAATTCATATTATTATTAGTAGGCAAATGCATCCGGTGGGAGTGCCCAATTCAAATGAGAATAACAACCTGTATTCTTGCCTGTATTAATTCCTTGTGTACCAAAAATCAAAATAGATTCGGTGACAGGACTGTGGCGAAAACCCAAAAGTGCAATTTGAATCACGACTTCTGATTGACCACGATCATTACATAGCCTATACAAGGACTGGTCTACTAGTTTGGCTACTAGCCTAACTTTGGCAGCCTGCGGTTCGTTTTGGATTTTCTTGTTTATATTGTTATGTATATCAGATTCTACGGCAGCGCTTGTATCCAGAGCCCACAACAGTCCACAACGCGACAACGTGTATTATTAATAATATTATACTATTACTAAAATAGGATTAGTTTCCTTTTTGTGGATCACGTGGTAAAGTTATATATGAAGGCCGAGATTTTCAGCAATTCATCAGCCTGAGCCACCACCTTGAACAACGCAACAGTACCGATGTAACACTTCTACTTCGTCTGTTCATTACACTGATTCTGTTCTCTTTAGATCTCTTACTATCTCGCCATGCCACCAAGGATGTGTTTTGGTTTCTTGATACCCGATGAGCGCGTTCAATATCTAGGAAAAACATGTTTTGAAACACAGCATCCAGATATTCCAGTACCAGAGCGAGCTGCACATGCTACGTACTCCTCTGTTGGTTCTACTGCTCTCATGACTCAAGTACAACATCTATGGGCTCTCCCAAGAATGGCAATGGTATGCACCCTTGACGGCCATGTCGAAAGAGTTGTATCCGTATTCGACAATTTTTCGACTCAGTTTGGAAAGCTTGGGACCCCAACGCGCCTGGAACCTAAACAACTTACTCCAGAAATCATTGAGCAGTTCCAAAAGGTCCTCGAAATTGATACGAAGCACGCTGGTACCGTGTGGTGTGAGGGATTCGTGTGTAGCCAAATTCTTACATCTATTGTCGGTCCTGGAAAGACTTAGGATATTCCCAGAAGAATTCTATTTCATGTACTATAGACCCATACTGTAATAATGTTGTCTTTCTCCAGATCTTTCTCGTCATGCTACCTAGGATGTGTTTTGGTTCTTGTTCCCCGATGACCGTGTTCAATACCTAGGCAAAATATATCATGAAAAATACTATCCAGATACTCCAGTACCGGAGAGAATTGCGCATGCTACATATTCCTCTGTCGGCTCTTCTGCTCTCATGAGCCAAGTCAAAGGTTTATGGGCACGTCCAAGGATGGCATTGGCCATGGTATACACCCGTGGCGGTCACGTCGAACGAGTCGTATCTGTGTTCGATAACTTTCAAATCAGTTTGAAAGAATCGGGACCTCAAGCGCCCTGGACCGCAGAAATCGTTAAGCAGCTTCAGAAGGTACTTGAAGTCGATACGCCGCCCACGTTGGTTCTATATGGCGGATCAACCGTGAGGACATTCAGTTGTGTAACTAACTTCTAGTCCCTGAACTTAAGGCCCTTTCCTCTCTTTCCCCAGAATGCCATTTTAACCGCGAGATTTAAGGTCATCCCAGGACTGTATTGGATGTAATATAGACCGATGTTGATGTTCGAATTATTGTGTACCGCCAATCGCATGTTTTCCGAGTCCCTCTTGATATT
>JADNRY010000608.1:0-35213 GCA_015501585.1 Rhodocollybia butyracea
TTCTATTTCATGTGACGTTGCACGCAGGAGTATCGTGGTTAGTTCTATGAACGAAAGAATGAACAAACAAGAGTGATCATTAACTCAGACGTTCATTCCATCACCGGCACCTCTTATTCCCTTGGAGTCATTCGTGGTTATCGAACTCTTCAATAATCAAATCCAGATCGATCCCGGGCTCGGAATCCAGTGAGGTTTTTGTAACAACATTGACATGGAGCAAAGACGGCGATAATATTTCGACTGGGTGAGTGCTTCATAGTGCGGATTGCTATTTCCGCTTGCTTCTCCTAGCCTTACTGCTTCTGAGATATCGTGTTGTATTGCACTCCGGCGGCGGAGTCGTGCCGTCAAACCAATGGTACTAATAGTCACACTTGACTCGTCGACGCGGACTCCAATATCTCGCGGGACATCATGATGATGTCCCGCCCTAGTATATGTGGAGGGTTGTATCGCACCAGGTCTGCCTGGCTCTCCTTCATTATCGCAAACCGTGACAGCTTTCTTGTTACTATTGGCAGTCAGCAGCTCCAATTCGACTCAACGGCTTTTTATTATCTGCGGAAGTTTATCTTCCACTGAGCAGCAAAGTTTATGCACGAGGTAGTCTGTCATTGGAGGGCTTGTGCGTTTAAGATCGCTGCTTGTGGTCATTCCCATGTGGGACCTTACCACTAACTATTCCAACTATACTTCTCCATCCCGCTAATATTCGGAATGTTCACAAAATTCAAGGTTGTTGGGTCACAATAATCAGTGACTAGGCAGAATTTATTCTCTCTTTATGACCGGTGCCCAAATACTATATAATGGAACCTCAAACTACGAGTTTTGTTATCAAATGAATCCTCTTGTTGAAGCCATGGCTCTGACTCTTACTTGCTTCACCCTCGCTCTTCACTTGTTGCCTTTTATGGAATTCCGACGTTTCGTATTAGCTCTGCTGTATCTCCTTGCTCGTCGCCATCGACCTAAGTTTGCATTGCCTTGCCCCCAGGTCCAAAGTCCCCAAACATGCCTTCTCTTGATCCCTGGGTCACTTATCAAGAGTGGGGTAGAGTATACGGCTAGTTAATTTATCTGCAACATTAGACGAGAAAACACTCAGGCTGACTCGTGTTTCCACAGGAGACCTTGTCTATATTCAAGAAATGAATATGCTCATTATCAGTAGTTCTCAAGCTGCTGTGGATCTACTGGAAAAACGGGCTCGTATTTACTCGGACAGAGAAACTTCTTCTGCAATTATGGGTGTAAGTCTAAACTTTGTCAATCTCCATATCGTGACTATATGCGTATTTAACTTGTGCTTGTTCTAACCTTTCAGGTCCCAAGTAGACCGTATCATGTCAGTCCAGGTAAGCAACGCTTACTTGATTAGCATACCCACCTGGATCGTCTTACTCGTGATGCAAATCCCATTATGATATAGCGGTATTCTAACAAGTGGCGGAGACATAGAAAGTTTTTTTTCATCAATCTTTCCGTCAATCTGCTTGCAGCCGCTTTTTTATCCAGCTCAATATCGGAAAATCAATGATCTTCTGCGTAACTTAGCTGTTACGCCGGAACAATTTATGCAGCATACCATGGCGTACGTCCTACTGGCCCCACTACCTACAATTTGTTGCTGATTTTATTTTCCTCGACTTTATAGATTTTCTCAGAGCCTCATGTACGCTACATTGTACGGGCTAGATATTGGCTCTGAAGATCCTCTTTTTGCGGAAGGCCGAATCCGTCATAAACACATTCGGTGATCTGATGTTCCCTGGCTTCCCTAGCCTCGAACGATTTCCATGGTTGCGATACATGCCTTCTTCATTCCCAGGTTGTGGGTTTCAACGGGTAGTTAAAAAGTTCATACAAAATTTGGATGACCTAGATGCTATACCATTTGATAGAGCAGTGGAGAATCTGGTGAGTTAATCTTTCTTCGTACAAGTGCAAATACCTATCATATATCCTTTAGAAAAACGGTGCGGGCACTTCCCTTATCGCCGAACTGGCTCTTGAAAAGCCAATGGTGTAGGAACGAATTAAACTCAGTGGGTAATGAAAACCAACTGTATTGTATATACCTGTAGGAACGAATTAAACTAGAATATATCGTAAGTTAGAGAAACAGAATAAATAAGAACGAGCTCACCTCAGTGGGTAATGAAAACCAACTGAGGGAGCTCGGAGACGCCGTCTAGCGTGGTATAGTACCAACTGTACAGTATCTAGTAAGCTAACGGCGTATACCAATAAAGAGATGTCAAAGCAAGGTGTACTGCACCTCGTACGTACGGAGTAATACTCCAACACCCCCCCTACTCCGTACGATCTAACCCAAGAATAGAAACCATCTTCGAGTGGACTGTACCGTTCAACGCTTTGGTAAATATATCCGCAACGTTCTCTCCCGACCGTATCCTCACCACCTTCACTTCCCCACTCGCTACCTTTTCTCGAACATAGTGATGCCGCATCTCAATATGCTTCACCAACGCATGTCTCTTCGAGTTCTCAGTGAGACATACCGATCCAAAGTTATCTCCCATCATCTCCACGGGCCCTGCCTGCTTCAGATCCACCTCCGAAAGGAAAGACATTAGCCAGACGGCCTGCTGCGTAGCGCGCGAGAGCGCAATGTACTCCGCCTCTACTGTCGAGAGTGCGACAGTTGCCTGGCGCTTTGAGCTCCATGATACGGGTGCACCTCCCATGAAGAAGACGTATCCTGATGTAGAACGATATGTGTCCTTGCATGCCCCGTGGTCCGAGTCGGAGTATCCGTGCGGTTTCAGCCCGGAGCCTTTAGCATTATTGGTTGGGGATGGCAGCGATAGGTGATTGAGTAGTCGAGCGTGTGCAGGATGTATCCGGCCAGCCACTCTATGCACTCCCAGTGCTGTCTCCCGGGGTTGAGTTGGTAGCGCGCCAGCTTACCCGCTGCGTATGCCATGTCTGGCCTCGTGCATACTTGACCCCACATTGAGGATCCGACGATGGGGCGATATGGTTTGTCTTTCATGAAGGCGACTTCTTCTTCTGGTAGTGGGTTGGGCGACTCAGTGAGTGTAACATTTGGCGGCATTGGTGTGTTGCGTCGCCGTACATTATCCAGTCCGAAATGTGTTAGCATCCGTATGAAGTATGCCTTCTGAGATATTGTAATCGCCTTTGTGACTGGGTTCTGCGTGATGGTCATTCCTAGGAGTACCTTGGTGTGTACTTCATTTGCCTCCCATCGCTTTCCGAGGTCGTCGATAGCTCTGACGCGTCCTGTCTCCGTCGATGACCCTCCACAAACATCGTCGCCATACGTGCTGGTGATGGTGTACTCCCCACCTTCACGGCGGTATCGGATGCAAGGGTCGGCTCGTGATGTCACAAATCCGTCTTCCTTATACCCTGCAGCTAGCGTCTCCTGCCAGTCGTGGCTACCCTGCATTGTGCCGTAGATTGATTTCTTGAGCTTGCATACTAGGTGTTCAGTCCCGGGTTTGACAAATCCCTCCGGCTGTTTCATGTACACATCGTGTGTTATTGGGCTATTGAGGAAAGCTGCTGTGAAGTCCACTTGGAAGATGGATAGTTTTAGTACTGCCATAATTGCCAGCACAAGTCGGACCGACTCCATGCGAGCTACCCCTCCATACGTCTGGTCGTAGTCCAGCCCTTGGATCTGAGTGTATCCCTGTGCAACATACCTAGCTTTTCGCTTCAGGAGGTTGCCGTCGGCGTCAAATTTGATGGCGTATGTCCACCTTCCCCCGGTAAGATTGGCATTTGGCGGCAGCGGCACTAGCTCCCAACACTCCTTTTCCTTGAGCGTGTTGAACTCTTTCTCCATTGGGGCTAACCATAGTTCTGGTTGTTTCATAGCTTGTTTGTAGGATGCCGGTACCCAGAGGTCTCCCGCCGATGCTGCAAAGCTGTATGGGCTCTCGACAATCAGCGCTAGTGGGTTTGGACCGTCTTCACTTGCCCACATCTCACCGGTCACGCGTCCTCTCTCTTCTCGTTCTTCGTACTCTCTGCTCTCCAAAAGTCGCTGCGATGGGATGTGTCCGCGCGCGCTGCGGCGGGGACCATTGTCTTCTGGTGGCACTTGGGCTTCAGGCTCGTTTCGGGCATTCATTTCATCATGCGGATGTGGCACCTGTATCTGTCGTTGTACTTCGGGTGCCTGTACCGCGGGTGCAGGGTCGTTGGCCTGCCTGTTAGGCTCAGGGTCATTATACCCGTTGCCAGTAGGGACGTTGTCCTCTCCCCCATCCTCCACTGTCATCTTTTCCCTTGTGCGGTGTGGCTCTCCCTCCTCGAACATCACATCGTGAGACTCCTCGATGGATTTTGTCTCTGGCACCCAGATACGATACCCTCTTCTGCCCATGTACCCCAGTAGTTTTCCTTTGACTGCTTGACGGCCCAGCTTCCCATCCGTTCTCCTCCGTGGCAGCGTTGCCCAGCAGTCACAACCGAAAGGTCTTAGGTGGGCGATGTCGTGTCTTTTCTGCGTCCACGCCTCGATTGGTACTGTGTCGGGGAACCGCGCTGATGGAACGAGGTTGTCTACGTATATGAATGTGGATGAGGCTTCTCCCCAGAACGAGTATGGCATGCCTGAGTCCTCTAGCATTGTACGTGTACCTTCCATTACTGTGCGGAAAGCTCGCTCAGCTACCCCATTTGCTGCAGATGAATCATGTGGTACTTTCTCTATGAGTATGCCGTGCTCTGCACAATACTCGTCCACCAGGCTGTTGTTCAGCTCGCCTCCACCATCTATGCGGATAGTTTTCAGTTTCTTCCCCGTCTGTGTCTCGGCCATCATCCGGTATTCGTGTAGCATCTTCACTCCAGTTTCCTTTCGTTTATTTGACAGGTAGAACGGTACTCTGAATGAAGATCTACCGTCGGTGCACAGCATCAGGTAGCTTGCTCCTCCTCGGGTTTGGGTACGGGCTGGCCCGAATAGGTCGATATGGACTCGCTCTAGGACCTCTGACTCGTGTGTTAGCACCTCGTCAAATGGACGCTTCGTCGCCTTGCCATATAGGCAGTCTTCACACATGCCCCGGATATCGCGGCTGGATATATTTAGTCCGTCCACTAGCTTCCGGTTTGCCATGCGCAGTATTCGACGTATCGATATGTGTCCCAGTCGGCGGTGCCAGGTGAGGATATCGGTTGGTCTGTCCCTCGACCTTGAGTAGTTCGCTAATACCGCTCCCGACTCTAGTACCTCGACTTCGTACATCTTCCTCTGGCCGAAACCCTGAAGGACGACCTCACCCGTAGGTGCTCTAACTGTCATTACCCCATCTCCCCATTCACCTCGCATTCCTTTCTTGTCTAGGGTGGAGACGGATATTAGGTTGTGTCCAAAGGACGGCGTGTGTTTTACCGCCTTCAGTTGTATTTTCCTCTCGTTATCACCTACGCGAGTGATGAACTGGATCGTTCCAATACCGTTGATTTGAAACTTCCCGGCGTCGCCTGATATGGCACTACTTCCTCCCTGTCCGTGTACTTCCTCGTATTCGATGAAGTCTGACTTTTGTACCCAGCAGTGCTCGGAGGCGCCTGAGTCAAGAAATGTTCGAATAGCAGGTCTGGAAGGCGAATACAGCGATGTACTACCCCGGCAAGCTATACAGTCTTCGGGCGTGACTATTTTATGAGTAGGTACGTCTTTATCTACATCCTCGCCACCAACCCTTCGCTGAACTGAGTTCCCTAGAATGGGATTATGTTGCCTGCCCTCAGTGTCAGCGCTGGGTACAGGTTTTGGGACGGATATTGACATACCCGAGTCGTTGTGCGCTTTGACGGACATCACATACGTGGCCATCGGCGTGGGTGCGTCCTTGTCGTTAGTCTCGGCTGTGTTTGCTCTTGGCTCGGTTTTCGGTTTGTACGGTTGGCCGTGTTTAGGCCCTTGCCCTTCCATGCCGCCGCCCTTGGCCCAGCACTTCCTTGCGATGTGACCTGGTTTGCCACAGTTGTGACAGGTGAAGGGTTGCTGGTTTGCAGATCGGGGTGGAGGATTCGCTGGTGTGTGTGCAGCCATGAGTGCCTTGACTCGCTTCGCGTCCCTCTCCCCGTCCTTCCTCTCCTCCTCCTTTTGTATCCATAGAGTATGGAGATACGTGAATGCGTCAGCGCTCGACGTTCCCGGCGTGTTCAGTACATAGAATTTCCACTCTGTAGGCATCGACGCGAGCACGATACGGCGGAATTGCGCATCTGGGATGGTTCCTCCCAGGTCGTTTACCTTCTTCAGAAGGTTGCGCATCTTTTTCTCGTGGTCTTCCATGGTTGACTCAGCGGAATCAAATTTTTCGTTACGAAGGGAGGTGTCTGCCAGGTGGATACGGGCTTCGTCGCGCTTTTCGAAGCGTTTTACGAGGTGTTGCCAGATCTCGGAAGCACGTTTAGTCTCATCAATGCCCAGGCCAGTTGGGTCAACGATGTTTGAGATAACCACCCCGGCAACGAGCCTGTCGCGAGACTCCCATTCCTCAAAGCATGGGGTCGGACTATACAATGGTGTAGGCTGTATCTGCGGGTAGACAGTAGGGTACGTAGTCGGCTGTGGTCTGGGTATGGTACCGTTGATATAGCCAGCTAGTCCCTTCGATTGGACAATGAACAGAATATCCCGTTTAAACGGTCTCCAGTTATCTTCACCGACGAGCTGTTTCTCGTCCGGGAGTCTAGGTATGTTCAGCGAATTCCCAAATGACATTTTTGGTAAGTTTCGTTGCTGTTCTCTCTTTTCTTCCTTTTAATTAGAGAACGAGTCTCATAATCTGTAGGAACGAATTAAACTCAGTGGGTAATGAAAACCAACTGTATTGTATATACCTGTAGGAACGAATTAAACTAGAATATATCGTAAGTTAGAGAAACAGAATAAATAAGAACGAGCTCACCTCAGTGGGTAATGAAAACCAACTGAGGGAGCTCGGAGACGCCGTCTAGCGTGGTATAGTACCAACTGTACAGTATCTAGTAAGCTAACGGCGTATACCAATAAAGAGATGTCAAAGCAAGGTGTACTGCACCTCGTACGTACGGAGTAATACTCCAACAAATGGAAGTCGATATGATCAAGGCAATGGGTACTACTAGCTTTGTAGGTGAGACTAAACTATGCTGCTGTATGTGTTCGCTTACTAACAAAAACACTCAGCTGCGTCAGATACGGTATGTACCATTTAATTGGATATAAGTACTTTCCGAGAAACTGGTTATCCGCCGAACAGACAACATCTTCGATCAGCTCTTTTCTTCTTACCGTCACCCTACATCCCGAGGTTCAGGTAAAAGCACAAGCTGAAATCGATCGTGTTATTGGGAGAGACAGGTTGCCCACATTCGAAGATCGAAAATCTCTTCTTTATATTGAAGGTATTTACCGTGAAATAATGCGCTTACACCCTCCCGGTCCTCTTGGTACGAGCCTCCCATTTGTTTGAGGTAACCAGATGTTTCTTAACCTCTACTTATGTAGCAATCAACCATGTTTCGACTGAGGATGACTTCTACAATGGTTATCATATTCCTAAAGGTTTGACTGCTCCGATATCATTTGGTGTCACGTTTGATGGGTCTCTTTAGGATGCGTAGTTGTCCCTAATATCTGGTGAGATCAAACCCCCAGTCTCGCTATGAAGCTCGTCGGTTAACGTTGTTTAGGGCTATGAACCGAGACCCCAATGTGTACCCTGACCCCGATAAATTCATGCCAGAGCGTTATCTGGATTCGCCAGATGGGCCGTTTACAAACATCAATGATGTTTATGCTTTTGGATTTGGACGAAGGTCGGCCGGGTTCACTGATGATCCTGTCCAATGGTATCTTGCTAAATGTGTGGTTCTATTTCTGACATACCCTGTAGAGTCTGTGTAGGCCGCTACATGGCTGAGAACACAGTTTGGCTCACTATCGCATCTATCATGGCCACATTCGATCTATGTAAAGCCAAGGATGACGGGGGTGATGAGATTGACATTCCCGAGGAGTATACTCAGACTTTTTTCCGGTACGTCCTTGTTACCTTTCTTTCTATCTTAACTCTAGTCAATACACCCCATTTCAGTCACCCCAAGCCGTACCAATCTTGCATTAAGCCTCGCGACCAGCAGGCGCTGGAGTTGATCTTGAGAGCAACTGAATAGTTTTTTTAGTACTTGTCTCTTATTCTGTTAGGACTTGGTACTTTCGTCTGTGATCTGAAAGTCACACCTATCAAATCAAATGAGTTTCGATTCCGACAAAACTTCCAAGGACTAAAGTTGCCAGTTCGAATACTAACGACTGTGACAATGGAGGCTTCGACTGGAACTCCGACGATCACGACACTCACGAGCACTTTCGGAGAACAACGCAGTTAAACAGTTGAGCACAATCATTGTAGAAGTGCTACATCACGCAGAAGAAAAAAGAAGTATGTATGACTAAACGCCCCCTGCGGCCGCTAGAATCAACTCCGACGCTCGCGCGTCGCGAGGTCTGATACAACATCGGTACGGCTTAGGGTGACTAGAATCGGGCCATAATATTAAACCAAGAAACATATGTAGCAGATCCAGCGTACCGGAAAAAGGTCTGAGTATACTCTCCGGGAATGTCAACTTCATTACCTTCATTATCCTTGGCCTTGCGTAGATCAAGCGTGGCCAGGACGGATGCAATAGCAAGCCAAACCGTATTATCACCCATGTAGCGGCCTACACAGACTCTGTAACGTATTAGAGATCCAATTTCAGTGAAGGTATTGAGTAGCAAATCAAATCAAGGAACCTTCGGCCGAATCCAAAGGTATAAATATTGTTGATGCTTGTGAATGGCCCATCTGGTGAGTCTAAAAAAGGTTCTGGTATGAATTTATCAGGCTCTGAGTACACATTGGGGTCTCGGTTCATAGCCCTGGGAATATTCTTTAGCTCACGAGTTTCATGGCGAGAGGCGGAGCGAGATCTCACCAAATATTGGGAACGACTATGCATCCTAAAGAGACACACTAAGAGTGACATCAAATAGCATTAGCGGAGGTCAAAACCTTTAGGAATATGGTATCCCATGTAAAAATCATCTTCAGTTGAGACGTGGTTGATCCCTATATGATGAATATGAATAATTTGGTCCCATGAAATAGGAAAATCATACCAAGAGGAAGAGGGGGATGTAGACGCATTATTTCACGGTAGATAGCTTCAACGTATGGAAGAGACTGTCGGTCTTCAAAGGTCGGTAGTCGATTCCTCCCAGTAATGCGATCAATTTCAGCATGTGCTTTGGCCTGGACATCGAGATTTAGAGTCAGAGTCAGGCGAAAGGAGCCAATGGAAGACATGGTCTGTTCGGCAAAGATAACGAGTTCATCAGAGCGGATTTATCTCAGGTATATGACTTCGTACCGTATCTGCTGCGGCTGAAGGTGATAATAAATGAAGTACAGGTTGATTAACAATATCAAGTCATACCTATGAAGCCATTGGTCCCCATTGTCTTGATCAGTTCAATCAGTTCAGGCCTTCCTTTGTTTTCAAGAGCTAGTTCAGCCACAAGGGAAGTACCAGCACCCGTTTTCTAAATAATACAAATCAGAATTGTTAATGTGATCTGCAACACCTTTGCAAAGATAGCTTTACCCACCAAGTTATTCACTGCCTTATCAAATGGGATAGTTTCTATGTCATCCAGACCTTGAGCACATTCATTCACCGCCCGTTTGAATTCACAGCCAGGGAAGGAAGAAGGCATAAAGCGTAGCCATGGAAATCGCTCGAGGGCAGGGAAGCCAGGTAAGAGTATCTGTCCGACCCTTTGAATAGTTCTTACAGTATTCTGGGCAAGAGGATCTTCGTAGCCGATCTCCAGACCATATAGTGCAGCATACATGAGACTTTGCTCGAGTCTATCGAAAATATTATTAAGCAGTAATGTTGTTAGGCGACTGTGGCGTACGCCATGGTATGTTGCATAAACTGTTCTGGCGCAGCTGTCAGGCTACATAAAAAACTGTGGATTTTCTTGTATTGGACTGGATAGAAGTGACTGCAGGCATTTTGACGAAAATGTTGCTGAAAAAACCTCCTGTTCCTCCGCCACTTATTAGAATATGTCTGTAGCCACATGGCATGACTAGTTAGTACTAGTTAGGGCGAAAATTTTAAACGAGTTGGGTCGCTTACTTGCAGCCCAATTATACGATCTGCTTTACACCTCATATGCAGAAATAGTCAACCAAAAATTCGTTGGAAATCAAATATCTGTACTCACAATTTTACTGCTAAAGATGTTTCTCGGTCCGAGTAAATTCGAGCTCGCTTTTCCAATAGATCTATGGCAACTTGAGAATTGTTTAAAATAAGCGTGTTCTTTTCACGAATATAAACAAGATCTCCTGTGGGAACATTATTGTCAGAATCATTTTATTTTGTGTAACAAGTAGCGCAAAAAAAAAACAAACCATATTCTCTCCCCCATTCTTGATATCTGACCCATGCATCAAGAAAGGCAGGTCTGAGGTTTTTGGGCCAGGAGGACGGGGTAATGTAAGCTTGGGTTGCCGACCATGACGAGCAAGGAGATATAGAGCTAATGCAAAAGCCGTAATACCAGATGCGACCAGAAGTGAGGATGAAGATGGAGCAGAAAGAGACAGAGTCATGGTTAAACAAACAGGGATTTGACTGACATTCACACCTTCAGCAGGACACTAAGTATACCGGGAGTATTTGGTAATGTTCCTGAGTTCAAAGGAAGCTTCATCTGGATTGCAAAAATAAAGCAGAATCAATCATGACCCCCAATATGAAGACGAGCCACTGGTTACCTCACTGGAGGATCATCCAATCAAGAAAGAAGCACTCCAGGGGAGAATGAACAGCCGCCACCACAGAAGAAACTTCACCAAGCAAATCAATTGCTCAGCTGATAGTAATATCTCCAGCAGATGTGATATTGAGAGAGAATGGGAGGCTTAAAGTTAAGGTTCTGCCTCAATACATGACCCAGTTAATCGAGAGAATGAAGCAGCCCAGCAAGGTGGCGTTTTTTACCTTCTTGAAGATACCCGAAGCTTTTATCCGTAAGGATCTGGATTTCCGAAAGTAAAGCTAGGAAATGGGCGGAAGAAATATTGTGGAGGAAAAATCGCTTTGGTGAAAAATAGAGGCATATTTCGGATACTTGGATAAGAGGGAGAGCAAGGACATTCCCAATAAGTAATCAATATGTAACACCGGCAGATCCTATAACGAAGAACAAAGGGAACGGAGTATTTTTTGACGACGAAGTCGTGGGGGGTACGGGCACATCAGGTATTCGTCCAAATATCTCTAGGAAAGAGCAAGCTGTCAAATGGGCCGAAGCACAGGTTGGAATCGGGTAACTCGGTGAGCTCGCGCAGAGAGCGCAGTCCAGAGCAAGAACTGGGAACGGATGGAAGGATTGGAACATTGAGGAAACGGAAGCCAGTATAAAACTAATGATTTTGATAATGTTGAGTACGCTGAGTGTCAAAAGGCTCGAAGATTAGGAACGATGAATCGGATGGGATTGGATCTTTTTTTGGGCCATAATACGGTAAACTGGGAATTCGGAGACAATAATTGTATTTTTATCACGCAGCGCGTGATGCGTGACGAACCGTTCTGACGCGCGTTTGCACGTCTTCCGTTCCGACGTCCACCAGCATTGACCAGCAAAATGCTGCCACGCCTAGGCCGAACATCTCCACGGCTCAGAAAAATACCCAAACGAGCAGGAATATCGGTATTATCGACATCTACGCGACGAGGTGAACTAGGCCCGTCTGGTCCTTCTGTTGGTCAAATCTCTGGGCTAGGTCTCCGACATACGAACCCGCCAGACTCTCAGCCTCAAT
Organism: Rhodocollybia butyracea; assembly: GCA_015501585.1. Classification (NCBI taxonomy): domain Eukaryota; kingdom Fungi; phylum Basidiomycota; class Agaricomycetes; order Agaricales; family Omphalotaceae; genus Rhodocollybia; species Rhodocollybia butyracea. The sequence goes on from JADNRY010000608.1 coordinate 11,898, forward strand.
CATCGTTCCCCAGCAAGAATGATTTGGGTACAGGGTCGGAGCCAGATCCTGAAGAGCCGAGAGAAAGTAAAGGGAAGGAAAGAGAACTATCCGACCGAGAGTGGGAAATACGTACAGGTACAACTTGTCCAGTAGCTATAGCGGAATACCTTGACTGACTGCGATAGGCCGAACCATCGATATCCTCACCCAGACTCTCCCAACATTCTTCAATACAGGCCTCATGACGACCTGGGATCTGGAAACTGGCGACGCATTTCCTGCTCGTTCTTTACCTTCAATACCACATCTGCCTTCCTTGCCTCATCTATCGGACCTGCCATTACCTCTACCTCTGCCGAAGCCTCAGAAAGACACGAAACAGAAAGACGCGACCAGAATACCAATATTTGCATCCGAAATCAGCCTGACTTACACTCCGCCTACACCACTGCCGCACCCATTTCCGAGAAGGTTGGTACTGGAAGGTGTGCTTGCCTCTCGTGTCTAGCTCGTGTAATTAAATAAACTCCCTCATCAGGGAAATCGTTCTATCTCGCGTCATCTGTGTTTATCCGGCACACGCTAAACACACTTTACTCTGACTTGGGAGTAACTATAACAAAGGTGGCGGTCTCGGTTCCAAAGACTGTATCTAAGTCTGCGGAGGAAGCCCATCCAACCCCTCAACCTTCTGCATCTCGCAATAGTGGCTACACGCGCGAAAAGTCCTTTTATATTGCTCTTCGTGTCACTGGCAAGTCGAGGGTGAGTGGAACGGTAGGCCAATGGGAAGTACGCTCGACATACACCTTTTCACCGTTTGATGCAAAAATCATACATCATACCGTGAATGGTATTGAGCCAGCGCCAGAAAAGGGGGTATTTGATGCATTGTATCGGGCATTGAGGATGCCGTCGCTGGGAAGAGAGTCGCAGGGTGCGTTGAATTATGAAAAGAGAGGTAATTGAAAGAATGGATTAGAACCAACACCCCACTCGATTCATTATAGCCTTGCTTTGTGATTTATAGTAGCTTTGCCTGATAATGACCACTGAAGCACTTGTTCTGCTTCATTAGTGATACACGCTGGTTCCAACATATCGATGGGTCGCCTTTGGAGACTACGAGGAGAGCTACGTCTTCGTCTTCGTCTCTCTCGCAGAAAATAACATCACCAGTGACGGCTAGATGGGAGCGCCTGATGTGCCTTCGCCGTATGGAAATTAGATGTTGCGAGCTGTTGAATATCTGAAATGTGTCTTCCACGACTAAATACCATTGGGCAGTATATATATATAGACGGTGATATCACTATCCCATATACTGGACTTGAACATCGATTTCCTTCGTCCGTCATTAAATTCCTGTCCGCGTAACTTGGCGGTAGAGTGTTCCTGGAATGATCTCGAAGTCGCGATTTCGAGCCATGGCGCGGACTTTTTCAATCGTTCACCATCTTTTCCGGAAAATGAAACGCGTCTTCAGCGCGACGCGAATTGCTAACAGTTGCCGAAAGCCGAAGGTGCCGGTGAGATCTTAACTCATTATGCTGTACTAGGCTGTCATGGCCATGGCCCGAACCTTTTGGCAGATCTGCCGAATCATATCCCTTTGGATGTGTTATAGATGCTTACCACCAGGCTATACTAGTAGCTGGTATTAGTAAACTACTGCACACCTTTATGAATTCTCATTACTGCGCTCATATTTATCGGTATTCAACTTGATGCCGAGTAACCCCTGAATATCAGCAGAACATCAGTATCAGCCGAGGCTCGGAACATTGCGGTGCCGTATGATGAAATTACTTAAAGATACGACGCCTCATCACCAAAGCAAGTTTCTTTCCTTCTCCACCGTCACCACAGTCCACAATGGGGGCTTTCAATACTCTTCGATATATCGTAGCCGCTTATGGACTTGTCCTTCAGGCAAATTATCCTTTCGACTCTTTGCCTATCACAGACAGTGTCAAGGAATCCTTGAAACGACAAGTACCTATCATTGTCCAGTCATCTGCGATCTTTTCACTCTCCGTATTGTGCATGCTCTTATGGACGACGACTCTGCTGTGCACTATCCGGCTCACTATCCTCCTCGCGATGCGCTTCCGCCCAGCTTTCCGCGAAAAAATGCAGAAGCGCGCGGCTAATAAGGCTAAGAAAGCTCTAGAAGCTCAGAAGAAGAAGAAGAGGGTATCTTGGCTGAGCATTGTCATCAACCTGATCCTCAGCACTGCCATGATTGTGAATGATGCTATATACAATCGCCCTGAAGATGCTGCATCATTCCAGGAGGGTGTTCTTGCGCGCGCACAATACCTCCTTGCATTTTCCAAGACCCTCGTCATTCTCCAGATGGAAATTGTTGGCGTCTGCGTCGTATATACCGTCATCTTCGCTGCTATCCGTCGTCGCTTCCGCACGCGGCGTGCTGCGGCTGATGAAGAGAGTCGTCTGGCACCGAGCGAGACGGTCCAAGCGGAGATGGTCCAGGCACAGCCCGGATCCGTGCTGGATGAGAAGCTCATTGACATCTCAGATGGCGTAGATGGTGTCTATGAGAAGGTGGAAGCCTATGTTTCCCGTGACAAGGCGAATAGCACTGAGCACAAGGAGGAGGGGAAGGAGGTTTTGATTGAATTGTAGGGAAATACTAACAAACGCTCGTTCGTCTTTTTCATAATCCTCCTCCCTTTGTAACCGTTCCTCCGCTATCTACTCATGCAAAGCTTCTACTATCCTATTTATTGGTTGTGTCCTTGTACTTGGTTAGCCGAAGTTGCAATAAATCCTTGCCAATCAATTACGGCGATTATTTGGCAAACAGGTTGAAAAGGTACCGTAAGCACTTAGTTGCAAGCATACCTGTATCGGGCATATATTTGGTCTACTCTACACGGACATCTACATTGACATACCAAGAGAGCCCAGCATACAGCCCGCAGCTTGTCTTCGGGACACCCAATAACACGACCCGTTCGGTCTTTTATTCCACCAGTAACGCCGGAAATACTAAGAGAAAACAAGGAACATACCTTGGTAGTAATTTCAGGTATCTTACGGAAGGAAAATGCGGCCACCCCAGTTGAACATCCCGAGCTCCCCATCTCTGCCTAGGAGATGTTCAACTGATAGTTGGTAATACTTACTTTTGCATGGGACGAAGGAGAGCATATCATGCAGCTACAACACATCACCACAAGATAGTGATCTAGCTGAAGAGCATGATAATGCAATTTCTGCAGAGTTATTGGTAGGTCCAAAAATACAGAGACACGAATGGCTACTAGGACTCTGCAGGCACAGCGAGATGACTACACTGAGCTTCGTTAACGAGTCCAGTGTGTAAGATATCATAATCGGTGTGTTCCTAGATGTAAGTACCCACGTTGTTTCTCAAGATTGGAATAATTATGCGGGCGTAAACACCGCCTGCCGATTATTTTAGGATCGCTAAACCCAAAAGTGGAAGATCTGCCAGGGGACGTCACGCAGGACGCTGAAACTAAAGATAGGTACACAAGTGCAGGTTGTCAAAACTTGCAGCGAAAACCCTAGAAAAATTAGTTTCAACAAGGTTGCATCCCCCGAATATTTGCCTCGCTGCGTGTGCCTGGTAAGTACATAGGCTGCCCTGAAGTGCTAGAACTTGGCGCGTGGTGGCTTGGAAACTACATAATTTGAGGCGCCCCGGTCGTGTGGCAACCCGACGCGTCAAAATGACTTGATCATTTTCCCACTATCTTCCTTTTCTTTAACCAACACATCATCAACGAACCATTCCTCCTGTATCTCTCCGTTTCCCGTAGTCTCTCGTTGGAACATCCACATTCGTTAAACCGCAACAACACACTAACAAGCCATGTTCTCCAAATTCGCTCTCGCTGCCGCCGTGCTCTCTGTTTTCCAATGTAAACCAGTTCTTTTTTTCTCAGCTCAACTTTATTATTTTTTTTGCTAATTCGGTTTGCAAATCTAGCTGTTGTTGCTGAGACTTGCTCCAGGCAATACATTATCATGGAAAGAGATACTTGCGATGGCATTTCTGCAGCGCAAAACGTGTCTACGTAAGTGGCTGTTTTTGTACTTTTTTACTCTTCCACAATTCGCTTTCTAGCTACCAGCTTGCTACCGTCAACGCTGGTACGATCAACAGCGACTGCACCAACCTCCAGCCCAGCACTACTATTTGTCTCGGGTGGGAAGGCGAGGACTGTAATACCACCTACGTTGTCGTCGCTCAAGACACTTGTGATTCTGTCACTGCTGCCTTCAACATCAACTCGACGCTGTTATATGGAAACAACCCTCAGATCGACCAGGCTTGCGACAACATCTACGTTGGAGAGGTGAACCTCTTTTTACGTCAACAAGCTTGAGGACTTTTGACTAATGCAATACTTCCACTTCCAGGTACTTTGTGTAGCGTCTACTATTCAGGCTCCTCCCGCCGGCTCTGCTCCTGTTGACACTGCTATCCCGAGCACGGCCACCGCCGCTGCGTCCGCCACTCCCACTAGCACTTCGTCTAGCTCTAGCTCTAGCGACGACGGTGATGACAGTGACGATGGCGACGATGGCGACGACGACGACATGCCATTCTGCGACGAGCTTTAGATGCACTTCATCTATCTTCCACACTATCCCGCAGCTTTTTCTCCACCTGACGATTATGGTTTTATACCCTCCCAAATCCAATTATATTTTCAATCTTTGATACGTGTACCTGCTTCGTCGGTTTGATATCCACACATACCACATTTTGCAACATCTGATCCTATTTTTTTTTGTGCCCATTCGGCTTTCTAGTCCAGCTACTTGTCCGTTTTTGCACTGGTCGAAAATCTGTCTTAATAGCCTCTAGCTAGCTACAGCCCTTGGGTTTATTTCAATTTTTTCTCAGCAGCGCTGGCAACGTTATTATGTACAGATTTCTCAACTACGATCTAGAAGATGCTTGTTTGAGTTTTGATATCTGTACTTTCGTACGACATACATACATACTTAGATGAAAAACCTTTTCTCAGTCCCTCCGCTTGAAAATCCATGCAAAGTACAACATAAAAATATGCAAAATGATACAATTGAGGAAAATAATTAGAAACGAGAGAATGCAACAGCCCTAATCGTCAATAACAATAACCTCCGAACTCTGCGCAGCGCGTTCGGAATTCCTTCCTCTTCCAACTGTCGCCGACTTTTTACGATTCCTTCCTTCCGTCACTTCGACTCCGTCATCATCCAAATCCAAGATCTCTCTCGAGCTACCTCGTTTCCGCTTCGTACCCGCCGCTCTAACACCTGAACGACTGGATGTTCCTTCTTCCTCATCCGAGCTGTCTACCGATATCGTTTCGGAAGGTACTGACCTGGAAGATGATGCAGAGAGGTTCCCATTGGTGGCCTTGGCTTTTCCACGTGCTTGTTGTCTTCTCTGTTGTTACTTTGGAGCTGGGTGCGGGAGGAGGAGGTGGTGGTGGACGCGCGTAAGGTGCGTCCACTGACGGGCAGTGGCATCATGTAATGGACGATCGGTGTTGAATTGGTTGGGCGATAGCTTCGACTAGAAACAAACAACACAGTTTAGACCGAATCCCGCGTTATAGTGTGGCGCAGTTAATCACCTAAAGGATCCCCTGCACTCAAGTCAGCCACGTTTTCATGTTATACAAGCGAAAGCAGGAGAGAAACGTACGAGGATTCGGATCCGTCAAAAGCGAGGATAATGAGAGTAGGACTTTGAATACGAAAGAGCCGGAGACCAGTTTGTTCTTGAGTATATCGATGCATATGTCGCCGCGTTCCGAGATCTGAACGGTTAAGTTAGCTGGTTGAGAATCGAGGGAGATTGTAATGCCCTGTACATTCATATGGTAGATTCTGGTGCGCACAAGACATTAGGTTAAACGTGCCATTTTTGATGGAAACCCTCCTTACTCACCGAGTCTTGAAAGTCACCCGAGGAGCAGTAAACCTGTGTCGGTCATTAACAAGAGCCCGGAGCGTTGCAAACTTTGCGCGGCGTACGATAGTCTGGCGCCAGAATAACATCCATATTAAACAACCCGCCCTCATAGACACTCCCTTCAGGCCCAGGAATCTGCCCTTTCCATAAAAACAGGTTATCGCCTGACGGAGCGAGAGTCATAGATCCCAAATCCTCCTTCGCTAAATCTGCAATTTCGCGATGAATGCGCTTCAAGTCATCTACAGAGCGTAGATATTATTGGTAATCTCGAGAAACAAGTGCAGAACAACTTACTGCTGTGGGAGGCATATTTGAAGATATGGTGGAGTGCAACTTGGTATAGTAAAATGTATACCTGGGCCCAGTGGATGTGGCCGAGAAAGAGTTTAAGTTCGTTGACGCCGGAAATTCCGAAACGAACACGTGCTGTGTGACACATCGCCCATAAAATTTTGACAAAGAATCTTTCGCGCCGCCATCCGCGTTTGTCTCCTCGCGATCAGCAATGTTTCGAACGCTGCGTTTGAGCGTTGTCCCACGCTCACTCTCATTCTCTTCCCTTCATCTTCGAAATATGTCTCGACCTCACAAAAAAGCCGAGAATTCAGCAAATGTCCACGGCGACGCGACCGCGAATAAACCTCGCAGCCCTTCGCCGGCAAGTGCTGCTGGTCATTTTACCGACAAGAAGTTTCAAGACTTGAACATTGACCGAAAGTTGAAGGATAATATTTAAACACGAGTGAGCAAATTACAAAAAAAAAAAAAAAAGAGCCAAAGCTCAGGCGAAACTAATGAATGGTTAGATTTATGACTGAAGTTCAAGGTATGTGTTTTTTTCATCCATGTTTACACAAAGACTAATGTATTTTGTGCAGCTGCAACAATAGAGGTAAAACAGGAACCCCTTACTGTTTTCAGCCAGAAGCTCATTTCGTATCCTAGCCTGGTCTCGCTGGTAAAGACCTTCTCGTACAAGCGAAAACTGGAACAGGTAGAACCAATCATGTAGTCGTCGTAAACTCTAGCCTCATCACATAACTGAAGGAAAAACCGTTGGGTTCCTTCTTCCTGCCGTTGAAAAACTCCTTCGAACCCCAACCGTGCCCGAGGAGCAGCCATACTTGTTCTTTCGCCCACACGGGAACTGGCGCACCAGGTCGGTCATTTCTCTAGTCATTCACCCTTTTGAGCTTCAACACCCTTCTAGATTGCCAAAGAAGCACGAACTCTTCTCCCTGAATCTGCCCTCCGTATACTATGTGTAACCGGTGGAACGAGCAACCCAACCGCAGACCTCGATAGATTCATCTCGAACCATTACGACCTTATCGTTGCCACTCCGGGACGTTTTGCACGACTACTTCACTGGACCTCGTAAATCTGAAGTCTACGCTAAATTCACTGGATTGCAAACTCTTGTATTGGACGAAGTCGATAGATTGCTCGATGGTGGTTTTGCTAGGGAACTTGAGGGTGTCGTTAATATGCTTCCAAAGACTCCCAGACAAAATCTTTTCTTCAGCGCCACTATCCAGCCTAAAATCCACCGGGTGGCACAGGCTTACCTTGGTGTGGGCTCAACCGGGTATGAGTTCATCTCTACCCTTAAAGAGGACGAGATGAACACTCATCAGCATGGTACGTTTCCAAGAACGCGATCTATTATTTTTCTCTCACCAGCGTTCATCTAGTTCACCAATCCTATATCATCACACCGTTCCAAAAACATCTTTCGACGTTGCTAGCCCTTTTGCATATTGACGCTCTCAAGCACGCTCTTCCTAAGGTCCGGACCTCGACGTCTACTGAGTTTTCAGGTCCATCAACCTCGTCAAAGATTATTGTATTTTTCCCTACAGCTCGACAGGTTGCTTTTGCCAATGCAGTCCTTTCCTCTTCTGGTATCAAAAAATCCCTTCCTCCCATCTTCGAGCTGCACTCTCGGAAATCCCAATCCGCGCGGACAAAGGCTTCGGATGCCTTCAGGAAGGCGTCAAGCGCCATCTTGCTGAGTAGTGATGTCGCTGCTCGTGGAGTGGACTTCCCTGGGTTCGTACATCTATTGCGCTCCCTATCTACATCACTAACTAGAAGGAAACAGTGTTACCCTCGTTGTTCAAGTCGCAATGCCTTCCTCCGCTGAACAGTACGTGCATCGTCTTGGGCGTACTGCGCGCGCAGGAGCCCAAGGCCAAGGTATCCTCATCCTTGATCCCGCTGAGGAGCGCTTTGTTTCTACACGTGAAATGAAGGAAATCACAAAAATAGAACCTTACATCTCCGCTCCCACTTCACACGAAGCCAAAGAGCTTGAGACGTACACCCATACCTACTCCCAGCACGTCTCCTATGCCGTGGACGCCCTGGCAAACAACACCCCTGAAATAACAGCACAAGCGTACGTTTGCGTTCTTGGGGTACTACAAGCAATACTCAAAGGCGACCAAATGGAGCTCAGCGGAGCTGGTGGAAGAGGCTGAAAAGTATGCAAGGAAAGTGATGGGGTGGAAGGACGTTTTGCCACCTCCGGTGTTGGCCAAGACGGTAGGTATGATGGGCTTGAAAGGTGTGAAGGGGCTGAATATTGTAAAAATCTCTTCCACCGAGGGCCGATAGAACATAGATGATAGAATGATTGGTGTGCTCCCCATTATTGATTTACATACATACACTACACTACTTATACATAGTATTTAATGGACAGGGCTTGACATGAGAGCCAATCAGAGGTAGTACTCAATGTTGCATAAGGCACTTTTAGCCATTTTGGCGTTTATGGAACTCACGACCACGGTATAACGGGTGCAGATCAAGTGCAGACAGGCGCAGACTAGTACAGACTGCGCGCCGAGTAGACACGGACGTGAGTAAATGAGATGATACGACCCTTGTGTGTCCATAGACATATATAAGACTTCACAAAGGTCTCGTTTTTTTCTGCCTCACTCATGTCCATATGTCATCATCGGCCTCCTCATTTCTTTCGGGGGAAGAATTGGCAGTTGATTGAATCCGCCTTGGCCTTTTCGTATGCGGTTCAGGTGGCTGCGACAGTACGTGCTACCAAAAAATCTACCTGCTTTACTTATTGGGTCTAGGTCATGATTTGGGATATTGTGATTCACATTGCGACGATGTTGAGTTACTTTCTCGGCCGGGAAAATTTCGGCCACCAACAGTCATGTATTTTCTATCTAGGTGTGTTACGATGGAGTCAAACAATGCTCGATTCTTACGCTTGTGGTCAGATTCCTTTTTTTCATCTACTCCTTCGTCATAACTGCGAGTAAGTATCAAGCTCAAGGGTTACAATCTTAATAATCATTGTTGTTTGTCTGACAGATACCGCAAAAATGTGTGAGGTCACACTAACGTTGACAGCCTCTGCCATCAACGTTATTGCCATAGTGTTCACACTATTTCAATTCCTCCTTCGCGTCAAGGTGATCTACTGCGAGGGCAATCGGCTCAAGACAGGATTTTTTGTCGTCCTCTGGATGGTTGCATCAGGAGGAACCTCAATGACTTTGGCTTTTGGATTCCAGGATGTACAATCCCATCTGTGGATTTTTAGCTTTTGGGTTCCCGTTCTAGCGGTTTTTGGTTTTTGACAGTTGCGTGTTTTTGGCGATTTCGTATCAGATCTTCAAATTATCTTTGATGCTCGTCTCCACCGATCCCCAGTTCAGTCCTCTTGGTGATGAATTTGGAACGGGAGCAGGACTAGGCTGAGTTTCACGCAGAGTCTTAAAACAAGGTTGTTGGCTCTTGCGGGAAAGGGGCTTCCGTCCTTGTTCCAAGCAATCTTACATGATGGCCAGTTTTACTACTTGTGAGTTTTTTTATTGACACCAACCGCCGGTTCACCGGTTGACTATGATGCAGAATAAGTTCAGCGACTGGTGTCACCACGCTTTCTCTGCTGCTAAACACTTCGCTTCTCCCTGCATATCGACCGTTACTCGTTCCGATACATTCAGTGCTAGTCAATATCACAGCAGGATATGTGTTTTAGGGAGGTAAGACTGGGACGTATGAGGGAGCATGAGCTCACTCTGGCATTTCAACAATCTACTGTGGAAGAGATTTTGTCGCTACATTCTATACATCATGATGAAGAGCCAGAAGAAGCCCCATCGTGATCGTGATAGTTTGTATGTGTTAGTGCTCCTCAGACTGTGACACACCACTTTCGTCTCCAACCAGAGGACGTGACGGGTGGATGAATACACTATGCAGAATTTCGGTTGGCACACCCAAGAGTCATTTCCCACTAGTGGCAAGAGATGGAGCGCATCGGTACGTCCAAAAACTGTGTTATTCCCTAAGCCTTCACTTTTATATAATCATTACCTTTTTTAGTAACCCGCCGGAAGCCTCTGTTTTGGCACTGAAAAGCGCATACAATCACATTCAGTTGATCTGAAACTGGTCCACTGCAAATATTACTCAATGACAATGATCTATCGCATAAAGAGATTTTTTTTCTTTCCGTATAATACTTAGGAAAAGCATCGTCGTTCAAAACGTTTGAATAGGAAGTACGTATTTTAACTAGACGTGCTGGCCCAGGGTGGAAACAAGTATCATCCTTGATTTCTCGAGGAGTACTTATCACCTATAGCCGTGAACATTACATCTCCGCTCCTACAGGACAAAACAGACCTACTTTCGGCACCTTTCTCAAGCTAAAGGCACCTTATCGACCAAACACCCCGGAGATGTTGACACGTTTGTTTGCGTATTTGAAGTACCGCACTCAAAGGCGGACCATGTAGAACCGGTCGAAGCTACTGGAGGAGGTTAAGGGTATGCAAGGACGAGAGGAAGGAGGTTATGTCACCGGTGCTAATGATTGTCAGCCACCTGTTTGAAGTAGGCCGTTCCATTCGGAAAACTAGGATTCCGATGTCCACTTTCGCACTGGAAGATATCTCAACAGTCAAAACTATATTTCGCCACTTGCTTAGGAAGCTTCATTGTTCAAATTCTAGGGCTCGGCCCTTTCAACATTCAACGTTTGCAGCTTTTTCTTTGGCCAATCAGTTAAACTTACTCAAAGCATTGGCGGCATCTCAAAGGGCATCTCGAAAGGCATCTTAGCTATCTCCTCCGATTTTTTTTGAAAGATAATCTTCAATGCGCCGCAGGGTCCCTCCAGGTGCAAAGATATCTCCAAAACAAAAGGGTTCTCATGCCTTTTAAAGTGCCCATTGATATGGTATCCTTTGAGGCGGTGAATACCTCCAATGTTTGTGCTTCATTCATCCAGTCCAACTTGCTTCCGACGGAAATGGCCAATGGGGTTTTCAGCTGTTTCTGCAGAAACTGCGTGCAATCGTATCGTATTGAGTTAAACCGAAATATTACCGAATAGCAATGATCCATTTGCACAATTTGTTCTGAAGAGCAGAGAATTTCGTGAATTTTATTCTTCCTTGTGTCACTCTGAGAATTTTGAAAAAACCAAAAAGAATTGCAGAAACACTCTTTTTGGTGGGAGTCGTTGGCTCGAATACTTCTTGTAAGTACAGATACATACATGTATAAATTGCAGTATTTAATCGCGTACACATAAGTTACCTACCCAGATGTATTTCTGTTAAATTTTGAAGCCGCATTCCGACCCTAACAGTGCGACATCATATAGCCTTACAGATCCCTAGCATCATTTGTACATATATAGATTCTGTAACATCTGTAGGCTCAGATAGCGAGAGTTACAGTATTAATACTCGAGCTATGACATACGTCTCCATTTCAAGTTCATGTCGGTGCGCTTTTGTTGGTTGTTTTTGGAGAGATGAGTGATGCTGGCGTGAAAATTCTAGATACCTACAAGTAGCCCAGCTCAAAAAGGGAGGATATTATTCCAAGACCAGGTTCAATAAAATGTGAACCTCTTTGGTGCTTCAAGCTAGGAGGGTCATGTACCAGGTTTCATTAATAGTATTTGAATAGTATCAAAAAACGAACTACTAGTAAGTTACATATGCTACCATAACTGATATGAGCATTTACCTTGGGACTAGCCTCATACCAAAGCCCGAAAGAGCTTCATCAGTCGTTAGTCTATAGCTTCTATATTGAATATCTCGTCGCTCGAGACAAGCTTCAATGAGCGTTTAATTGCTGGTCAATAGTATTCTTGGTAGATTTGCATTGCTCGTAAATTGTAATACACTGTAGCAAGTTACTAGCAACGAGACATTTACAGTTCTGGCAGTGGAAGTTATTCCTCATGCCTATATATAGATAAACACCCTTGAAATTCTTCGTTCAAACGTCTAGTACCCAGTGAAAGATGAAACTCTGATCGGATATAGTAGGTCAAAGCTGTAAATATCGAGCGGATCAAAATGATCTGAATGCGTCATTAACGGTAATTAGCGGATTTCTTCGCTTAACTACAAGACAGCTAGGCAGGCTACATAGCGCGTGGCTCGACGGATAACGGAGGAATGTGTGAACCTTCATTGACATCAATGGTGACAGCCAGTTTTAATATTTTATTGTTAAGTGTTCATACTGGTATACTACCTACTATTTAAGTTTCTCAATTCCCCCTTCGTGTTAAGGTAATCTAGTGTGGTGGTGTTCGGCTCGAGACGGAGTTCTTTGCCATGGCTTTGGGTGCCTGTCAGGCGAGCCTCTTTTACTTCGGATTTTTATGTCATTCAGGACGTATGGCAATCCATCCTCAGAATTTCTGCTATCGAGTTCCCATTTTGGCTGGCATGTTTTTGACGATTCGTATCAAAGATATATTTTACCGTTAGTGCTTGTAGGTGCTCGTTTGCACTGGGTCCTCGATATATATATAAGGGCCCGAGTCTTATACAGATGTTCAAGGGGGTTGGCTCTCGTGGGGAAGGAACTTCCGTCATTATTTCGAGCGACAGTGGTTTACATTAATTAAGAAGCGTAGCAAGTGGTAAGTTTCGCAACGCTTGCTATGTTGCTAAACAGTTCGCTTCTTCCGGCTCGACTGACGTTGCTTATTTCGATGCATCCAGTGCTGGTCAAGATCACAAGTTAGCAGCTGAGTGTGGTTAGACTGGCTCGTAGTATGAGGAAGCGTGAGTCCACTCTAATGTTCACGCTCTCACTGATAATTCAATGGGGATAAAATTGTCCACCATCAAGCAAAACTGTCTTCTATATCGATGGGGGATGGTGAAACATCACAGAAAACTCACAGAGAAAGGGAAGAGAGGCTACACTGAATTTGAGTTTAAATGCGCCAATATACTAACCATTGAATGACATATTCTACTTGTACACCAGCTGTACCTTCAATTTCCGTCCGCCATCTCCTCTGATTCAAATGCCAGTTCTCCTATCATGGCTGTAAGTTTAAGATGTTCCTCATGCTCGGGATTCTCCGCCATGTTAATGTCCTCAATGTCCATATCTGGATTAAAAGAAACGTATGTCAACCAAACTTGAAATGTTTCACGATCTCAACCACACCTTTACTCTCGTCCATGATGACTAACCAGAGCAGTTTATCCACTGCCCAGTTTTTCAAAAACTCTCCTTCAGGCCCCTGAGGAGTTTCCAAGTGAATCTGCCTTGCAGTGCCTCCAATCTCTCTCCTCCGCCTAGCTGCACGTTCCATCGCTCTCACACCGGGATGGTTAGCATTAAAGCTTCCCTGGCTTGGTCACCCAGCAGTCTGGAACCTCTGAGCAGCCAGTTGTTCTTCTTCCGCCTTCCTCTCCGGCGAACGAATTCCATGGGCACTGACACCGTAATGCGGTAGAATTGAGATAACACTTGAGGGTGTTTGAGGCGGCTTTCCACTGGTAGAAAGGGGCAAAGTTCGTCCTTCTATCAAAGCCATTCTGCGCTTCGCTATGGGTGAATATACATCGTCTTTAGCGGCGTTTCTTCGTATCCTTCTTGCCAACATGTCGCGTGATAAGGCCTGTAATTGGCCAATTTCGAGCCACACTAAGTGCTCCGCGACTGACGACCTTTTTGAGCGGCTTCAAGTTTTCTTCTGGTTTTTGGGGGGCAAAAAGTAGAATCAAAGCAGACGTGGTACAAAGGCGCGCAAACAAGTCTTCGTGGCTTGAATACCTGAATGTTTGCAATTCGGAGGTAATGGTCTGTAACGGATTTCGCGAGGGTGTAAGTCTTGTGATGCTCCTCGTGGTGCACCGATGTCAGTGGTAACTTGGCCCAATTATACGGACTGAGGTTAGATTAGTACACAATGTCCGAGACATTTAACGAGCAAAACATACAGATAACCGACGATTGTGCTAGACGCGCCAACGACACGGAGCGGTAGACTGGTTGCCATCGCCAGATTAAGGCCTTCGATGAAACTCACCATGACTTTTGGCTCAATCCGAATTTTTCGAAAGCTGAATTATAACTTCTGGGAAAAGTTGCATCTTGGAGTTCATCCGAGGTGACTTGTGGAATAGCCAATGGCGGAGAAAGGCTTTCAGTGTGAGAGGAGGGTTTCATCATCAGGCGGTGGGAGGTACGCTTGCACCAAGATCTCTGCGTCGTCCGCATGGCGGGAGGATGAAGTGGTGGGCGACATAGCTAAACAAGAATGAGATGAAAAGGATTGGATTGTCTGAAGTGCTTATGCAGATTGGTTCCGACGGCGCGGCGTCGTCATAAATAATCATACACTACTCGGATTCAATCTCGATTCGAGTTTCTTCGTTCATTGTTCCCCTGTTCTTCTTTTCTAGATTACTTGCCCATAGCGCTGCGCCGATGGTCGAAGTAAAGCTGAAGATCAGTCCACCAATAGGTATTAAATCTAGTGCGAGAGCAGTGGCGCCGAACCTGTTTGAGAGTTAATATAAGGGATGATACGCTGAAACTCAACTCACGCAGTATACGCGCCTCTCGATCTTTCTACAAATGCCTTCTCTCTTCAGTGCTCATACCTTTCAACTGAAAATACCGTGCATGATACCTGGGTCCAGCTTTCAGACCTATATTTCAATAAGTAAACATGTATATGTACAGTCGAAATTTGTACTCGCCGTTGTAGAACAGAAACATGATTGTACAACTACAGGTAGCGAGTTCAACGGGAGAGATACGATATACCGCATGAGCCATCTTTGCTAAAGCGACTAAGTGGTTTTGTGACAGAATTCCCGATTATTTTGATTCCTGAACGGCCGGTTTTTATTTCTCTCTTCGAAGCTACAAGCGCCTCGTGACCCTGCTGCAGCAGAACTGCGTCAACTGCACGTGTATATCGTGAGCGGGCATGTACTTAACCAAGCACAATAACTCACAAATCTTATTCTGCGCTTCTTTCCAAAATAAACATTTTCGTCACTAGCAGAACCAAGGCATACGACTCTCCCAAAACCATAATAGCAGCTGCACCAAATGCCAATGGCCCAGAGAATATAGCGCAAAAGGCGACTTGAGGAAGGTAGGTGAACGTGAACTACAAGAACTTTGATAAGGATACAGCCTCCGCTTCACATCTCCTACCTCACATACCATCGCTCCAGTTATACGCCAGATACAAGGAGACATTTGGTTAAAACTGGTTGAACGGAACGATAGAGCGAAGGATGCGAGATGAAATAGAGTAGGCCGTGTATAGGATATATAAAAGCTCCACTGAGAAGAGCATCTTTGACGATGGTTAACGAGGATGTAATGAGTTTCTGTAAAGCGTTCATGGTGGTCAGAAATAATGTGATGTCATCAAAGCAAGCGCCCATATTCAACTACTAAATACACGCCCTCTACTTGTGGTCAAGCCAAGTTATTTCACAATAGAATTGACCCCGCGAACTAGTGGACGAATTCGTTATTGAAGAAAGTCCAAAGAAAGAAGCCGTGGAACGCACCAGAAAGATACTCTTTCGCCGCGCTCGGACTCTGGAAGAAGGAAAGGTCAAAACAAAGAAGCCCAGTCGTAAGTCACAACTTGCCAGTCCCTTTATCAGCGCATACACATCTTTGTCGTGATACCTTAAGCCGGTAACTGGGTCAGTATAAGCAGCTTCTAGACCTGTAATATCGCAATAATGTTTCTGAGGAAGAACAGACGGTGGTGCCTCAATAGAAAGGTCTGCCAGAAGTTGTTTAGAAATTTCGGTATTTAAGTAAACGACATCAACGCAACAAGATGAAATTTCATCCTCTCTAGTGCCCTCATCGGTATCCATAGAACTCCCAGCCGTTTCCATCCGTCGTCTTTCACGCTCTAGCCGTTCACGCTCGCGTTCTTGACCCAACACATTCTTTAAGTTTTTAGCGCGACGATTGGATGTTTTTGGTGTATGCAGGGTTCTTGAATGGACGTGGAAAGTGTAGATATGACAGTTGTTCAGCCAGCTCTGTATAAATCAAGCTCAAAGGCCGTTTCAAGCTAAAGGATTGAAGAAAATTCAATCTACCGGAGTGTACACATCTTCCGTCGCTGGGAGTTTTCTTTTGAAGTTCTTCGGAGGCATGTTGCGAACGAGTTAATGGATGAAGTGCAAAAGTTCAAGTGGCAGGCGCTGGCGTCTAAGTAGTTCAAAAACTCCCGAACCCGAGCCGAGCGATCAAAAGAAGACGATCAGAATTAGACTAACAAATTGACACTAGCCTCACTGCACCTCAACGTGGCTACTGAACGCTACATGTTTCCTTACCGGCCCTGGAAAAAATCACTCGTTTCCCACATAACTAGTTTCTACCCTAATCGAAGAAACCTCATCACATACAGGAACTCTACATCTACCTCACTTTGGGCTCGCAATCTCTCCGCAAACCCTACACTTCCGTAGCTCCTCGTTTTGCTGCCACCTTTCGATAACGGGCTTGAGTTGCGTCCCGAGATCGGTGACATGGAAAGACTCTTCATGGATAATAGTGGGCGAAGAGTGCGATGGAGATGGACAGTACCAACGAAGGGAGTCTGTGGTTAACGGAGTGTATGAGGAAGCATTAGAATTTGGAGTCAGCAAGCGAACAATTGACAGATAACTCAGGAAACAAAAAATCGTGAGTCTTGACTCCAGGTATCAAGTCCATCAAGCTACGGTATAAACGGCTGCATCTCACCTATAGATTCCTTTGGCCTTTCTCGCTCGATAACAATCCCCACTGTATCAGCAAAGCGGACCGGGTTGTGAGGGGTATTGGCTGAAAACGTATAGAGTTTGTAATTTGATGAGTAAGGAAAGGTGTTCGAGTCAGCGGGATTTAAATCAAGGCCACAGCGAACGAATACGAATTGTGAAGTGGACACATGTACATAGGTATGATAAAAAGGCCACCGTGAAAACTTACCAGGCAGTAAAAACATCTCTCCCTCCCTGATCTTTATGTCCCGAAACTTTCCACCGTCAACTGTGCGGATGAGCATCGAGCCTTTGTGCTGGTAGAACCACTCCTGAATAAATGATCAGTTACCGATGTTATGTGCATCGAAAGAACGTCCGATATAATCAGAAATGGGCTTGACTCATGGCCAGACCAAAGAGACAAAAATTCGCATTCCGCTCACCTCAGTCTGATTAACATGATAATCACTTCTCTCATTCGGTCCCCCGACTGCCATGACGACAAAATCTCCGCCGCGGTAGAGACAGAAATTGTTTACCGGTGGCGAGAGCAAGTGCGCATTTTGTGAGAGCCAGAGAGGAAGATTGAGCGGTGAAGCAAGCATTGTCGCTAAAGCGCTGAAGTGGAAGTAAGTAACTTGTAACTTATAAGTTATTAGTAAGTATCGGATGCTTCCGTGCGCGATTACTCATGTCGCGCGCTCATTGGCGCGAATTTCAGGCTCATTTTATTCTTAGATTGAACAGTGAACGCATGAACGTGAAAAGATGTCGCCTCCTGATAGCATACTACGCCTCTGATCACCTCACCATGAGTACCTCTTATTAACCATCAAAAACTAGAGGCCTCAGACGAATGTACCAGCACAAAATAAAAAACCTCGATTTGAAACATTCACGCGCCAGTCCCCTAAATTTTCCGACGGGTGGTGTAGAATATAGTCGTAAGATTAAGCAGATAGCAGCCAGATCAAGCCAGCAGTCGGCCCGGAATACACCGAAGAGCCGGGCTGTCACCTGCTGAGTTCGAGTCTAGAGCGCTGGGTAGCCCTACAATTTCATCATAACATCCCCCAAGCTCATACTCAGTGTTGCTGCCCCCTGCGAAGCCATGAGATGGATCCCAGGCTCAGAACACACTTTTTATCCTCAGCCTGAGCATTGTAATATGAGAGTCCGATATGTATCACTTGTGTATCATGCTTCCATAATTAGTTTCACACTTAAATTAGTACTTAGTTTGAACAGTACACAGTCACGGTTGCCTTAAGATCCTGGCAGCTTGTTCGGTCGATTGAACACCCCAAGAACACTGCTCAAAAGGTTACCTTCAGTAACCCACCATTACTATATACACACGCTATACACACGCCCCTGCTAGAACCTCACGGCCTACCTGATTATGGCCAGGAGCTTTTCCTAGCTCCCCGCGCCAAGACTTCCTTGCATACTAAATTAAAATTAAAGTAAAAAACTTCAACTCAGTTGCCCATGACACTCCTTGACAGGATTTTTTTCAGCTAACATATGTATTAATGTATCCGTTTGTCAGTTGGCCGCTCAGCAAAATTGGAGCCATTGTCCGAGTAGTTTCCTGTAGTTTCTGGCACTAATAAGTGCCGGAAAGCGGCTTCCAGTTCGCGGGTGTATTGATAATTAATTAATTCTCATCTTCCCTGTAGGCTGTTATGTACAATTACTATTTAATGCTGCGAGTAAATACACAAGGCGGGTGGGTTTTCGTGTTGATGTACATCCACATCATAGCTGCAGGTGAGTTAACTTCCTTCCATGAATCAATAACCTCTACCCACTAAATACCGCATGATTTAAGTATTAGGATTGGTGCTCACAGGATGTGATATTTCTCTCACCATGCGGGAGGAAGTGCAATACATGTGGAAGTGAGCGAGCGCCGCCAATGTCGACCCGGTGCCCAGCGCTAACCGCGGTCCGCCATTCTTAGAAAACCCATAACGTTTGTACGATGCCTTTTCGTTTTGATGCGATATCTCCCAATCGCACTGCATGTGTATGTGAAATATTTTGCCCGGTTCTCGAAAACAAGTTAGTACATCACTAATCAGAATACTATAGTATCAACGTTGTTCTTAACCACATGGATAGAGGGTGCTGAAGCCCCAGAAGAATATTGTTGGAGCCTAATGATTCTGCAATCTATCGCATTCTGTAGCATGCTTGTGTTACTTGAATTGGTTTTGATACTACGGGGTCTGTTCGAAATAATTTTGTGGCCTTCATCTTCAAGTTCTAATAACCAGCGTTCTAGTTTTCGCCCTGTATGACCGAAGTCGAGCAATAGGCACATTTCTTTCGCTCCTGCTCGTGTTCAGGAACGCTACAACAGCCTATAGCATATATGATCACTTATGGCGATTCCCGGCAAAGACCGAGTTTACCAGCCATTGCGTCCCTTCAATCAACATTAAAGACGTTCGTAATCCAGTCTTAGTGATCACGTTCGTCCGTATCAATATGATTTTCGATGTTTTACTAACAAACAAAGTCTAGATGCGGTGAATTGTTCGTTCAGCTGGCGATCATTACTCTAGCTATGAAGCGCACCGTGTGGGACTTTCGCCAGTATTCGCACTCGCTGCTCTCTGTCTCGAACAGAGACGGTCTGAGAGTCTTCGGCGCTATTGCTGGTGACCTACTAGTTTACTTATTGCCAGGGCGTACTCATTGACGTATCGTCGACAGTAGCATTGGTTGCGACAACCGCGACGTCAGTGAAGAAAGGAACGACTCCATATTTCTTTTTCGTTTTTCGTGAGTTTTGAGCATGTTAAGGGTTCAGCTATTATTAAAAACTTCTACTTCCAGGCTTTTCATAGCCTTAATTTCTGCTGCAGTACGTGTTCATTGACCTTTGAACGTTTGTAGTATATCTGACCCGCCTCCAGGGATGCCACACAATTCTCAATCTGCGCAAATTGGAATCGGAATTGGAAGGCACAGATGAAAGCTTGTCCGAACAAAAGAAAGACATAGAACTAACTACTATCGGCGATGTGAATCTAACAACATGGGATCACCATGGGACGCAAGAACGTTTCAGATGATCGAGGAGGATACTATTACTAGCCCCTGGGCCTGAGCAAGATGCAGGCTGAGGGTGATACATACGATGTACGGTGGACGGAACTGTTTTGTAGTCGCTACAACCTAACATACCCTTTACCATTCTCAAACACAGGCCTAGTACCTTCAGCAACCCGTAGCTACACTGACATCATGGCCAGGAGCTCAGTTTCCCGGCGCCACCACTTCTAGTACTTAGGCTTACTTGCATACCATTGCCACCGTTACCTTTGACAGGATTTTTTAAAGTCCTACTTAACATATCTGTGCTGGAGAAGGTTCACAGAGCAACAGAAGGCATAGATTAAAAGTACTACATGTATGTATTCTTGTCTCTTCTTCCCCCATGGCACACACGTTCTTTGCGGGTCGAGCAGGACGACCCCTACTAAGGCCTTTCGGTGGTTTGGACAAATTTAAGGAAATTTGGGCAAAAACCAGACATTTTGATTCTCGGGTTTTCAGACAAAATTTGAACAAGACGGGTAGCCAAAGTGCCTAGGGCTGTAACTTGATAATTCTGTCATCAAAAATTGATGAATGTGCCTCCCATAGGTCCCCAATGGGTCAGGAATACTGGAATTACTGTGAACAGGCTTGTTTACAAGACTATGGCAGCCCCGATAGTTCTCCTTATATACGATCCGGGTTGAGAATTGGTAACAATTCTTACTTCTACCTTTTCGCGTAGCAGATTCAACTGCTGGATTGTGCGTGTCTACAATTACTCGAAAAAAACTGCACGTAGGTGAGAAGCGCTGTAACACCTGACCGCTTCCGGGGATGCCACATCAATCTTAATCTGTGGAGATTGGAATCACAATTGGAAGGCGCAGATGGGAATTCGTCCGAGTGAAAGAAAGACATAGAACTAACTACTATCGGCGATGTGAATCTAACGACGTGGGATATGGGACACAAGAACGTTTCAGGTGATCGAGGACGATACACTATCAGGAGCGAGAGGTAGCTCGACGCCAACCACATTAACTGTGTACCCGAACGTTTCAGACTCCGTGTGAATGAAACGACACACCAAGCGGCATGGTCCTCCTTTTACTTTTTTTGGATTTGGTCAACAGTTTCCAGTTTGCAAGGTCCACGACGGGGCTTCCTCTTTTTCTTCATCACGGTTATCGAATGTAGCGACAAATTCTCCTCCATTATTGATTGTTGAAACGCCAGAGTAAGCTCGCGCTCTCTTATACGACCCAGTCTTGCTTCCCTAAACACATGTCCTGCCGTGATATTGACCAGCACTGAGTGCATCGGAACAAGCAAGGAGCGATATGCAGGAAGAAGGGATGTATTGAACAGCAGAGTAAGTGTCGTGAGACCGCTTGCTACACTTATCCTGCATCACTAATCAATAAACTGAAGGAAGGTGAATTTGAAACTCACAGGTAATAAAATGGCCATTGTACAGAATTGCTCGAAATAAGGACGGAAGCTCCTTTCCCGCAAGGGCTACAGCCCTTGCCTTGAAGCTCTGCACGAGACTCGATCTAGTCCTGCCTCCAAATTCTACGCCAGAAGGGTTGAAGCGAGGATTCGTACGTACGAGTACCAATGACAACTTGTAGATCTGATACGAAATTGCCAGAAACACGCAACTGTCGTGGACCAAAATCGCTAAAACAGGAGCCCAAAAGCGGAAATTTATAGTCTGATGGTGCGCGCATCTTGGCTCTCTCCCATTGAAACCCAGGTTATAGGCGATTGCGCCAGATGCAAACACCCAGAGCATGGCAAAAAATCCCGTCTTGAGCCGACTGCCCTCGCAGTAAATTACCCTAACACGAAGGAAGAATTGAAACAGTGTGAATGCAAGGGCGAAAATGTTGGTCGCAGAGGCTGCCAATGTTAGTGAAGATGAACATGTTTTTGAGCTATCTATCAGACATCACCGTGGTTCAACCATGTGATGTAGCCTTGAGCTTACCTGCAGTCTGAGTTAAAAAGGAAGAGTAAATCAAAAAAAGGAATCTTTCACAAGCATCATTATCAAGAACTGGCTAGACTTTACGGTGACATACTTACCTAGATAAAAAATAAACGACTGTTGGTGGGCGAAATCTTCCTGGTAGAAAAAGTAATTCAACGTCGTCGCCGCTGTGAATCACAATATCCCAGATCATGATCTGACGACAAGAAAGGCATAATAGGTCATAAACTGAACGGATTTTTTGGAGTACATACTGTCCCAGCGATTTGGATTGCATATGAAAAAGCGAAACCGGATTGAAGGGTCGCTAATTCTTCATCTGAGGGCGAAGACATGGATATGAGCTGGGGAAGAATAGAAGACTAGGCAGAGTATATATGGATATCGTTGCCAGGGTCATACCGGCCGTTCAGTGGCGTATCCCAAAACAAACCGAATGGTGTTGGTCTGCGAGTAGTCCGGTTGATATCAAAGTGGCCGAAACTGCATGCTAGAGAGTAGATTTGTCGCGGCCGTCAACTATATGCATGTCGTCAAAGGTAGAATACTTGGTACCGCAGAAAGCTGGGCATTTAGGTGAAATTTGTCACTTTCTCTATTCAGCACAAGTTTTGAGGGACTGGTCGATGGAACCAGGAAGACGAGGTTCCTTAAGGGCAGAAGCGAGCCCTAAAGGTTAAATAAGCGCCGATCAAACCTTAAGTTTCCGCGATATTTTAACGGCTTCTTTCAGCTTCTTTCACTGCCTTTTTTCAGTCTGGGGAAGGGCCCAGCTTCAACCACGACCCATCTTCGGGCAGCTGCCGCTGTGCGCCAGGGAACGCCTATTTCTCTTCTACTGATACCTGGAATTCAATGTTGTAAAGCTCAACGGCACGGTTTTTATCACGCCGGGCGCGATGAATTATGTGACTGTATCCAGGCTTGGTATAGTGAGTATCAATGACTATGTTCTATAGTACGGATTTACATATAGGTAAGTATTGAACTCAGGACGAACAGTCTAAGTTCGAACCATTCTCATGTAAACTTATCATTACCAGAATTACTTTTCAGATCCGCCTGTGGTATGATTTCTGAACTTCGGTCTCCAATTATGTAGCCAAGGACGGAGGGAGGGGGGTCGGCTTTTCACCAACAATGTTGCTCTAGTAATTAAAACCGCGAGGAGCTTGAGGACGGTAATGAAAAAGACAGACTTAGATTTTCCATTGTGACAGCAGGTGCTAATGAGAGGCGGGAGAAAGCAGGGTTTT
>JADNRY010000609.1:0-35206 GCA_015501585.1 Rhodocollybia butyracea
ATGTCATTGGAGCTTACCTCAATGGTAAACTCAATGAAGACATATATATGCTACAGCCTGAGGGCTACGCAGATAGAACAACTCAAGTATGTAAACTCGAAAGGTCACTTTATGGCTTGAAGCAAGCTGGCAGGGCTTGGAACTTAACCCTTGACTCAAGCTTCAAGAAACTCAACTTCACCCGTATCCTGTCAGACCAGTGTGTCTACATACGGAGATCTGATGAAGGAATCATTATCATTGCAGTACATGTGGATGATATGTCTATCTTCACATCCAATGATAAACTCATGTCAGAGATAGAATCCCAGCTCTCCTCTGAATGCTCCATCCAGAAATTAGGTGAACTACGCCAATTATTGGGCATGGAAATTCATCGAGATGACACCTCCATTATTATCACCCAGACCCAGTACCTCACTCGGATTCTAGAACAATTTGAAATGACAGATTGTAACCCTGTGCATTCACCTATGGACACTCACGTCAAACTCACCAAACTCCCGGATGATGAATCTCATCCAGAAATCAAAGCCATATACCAGAATATCATTGGCTCACTAATGTTTGCTGCAATCATGACTCGCCCCGACACCTTCTTTGCAGTCCAAACACTCTCACAATTCAACATGAATCCTGGACCCATTCACCTCACTGCAGCAAAACGAGTTCTTCGATACCTCAAAGGAACTCTAACACTCGGAATTAAATTCATCATATCCGATGAAGGTGAACTTCTCATCTTTAGTGATGCAGACTGGGGAAACAGTGTTGATGACCGGAAATCTGTTTCCGGGTATGTCTCCACATTTGCAGGGGGAGCAAATACTTGGGGATCCAAGAAACAACCCACTGTTGCACTCTCCAGCATGGAAGCTGAATACATGGCATTGTCTGTTGCCACCCGTGAAGCCCTATGGCTTCGTACCATTTTCTCTGAACTCAGCTTATCCCTTGATCACCCTGTTGACAACCACAGTGCTATCTCATTGTTATGACTCGATCAATAGTCTCGTCCAAACCTTCACAGTACGTAACTCAGCAGTAAAAATGATAAGAGAAATTAATGAGATTATAGAGCAAGCCTTTCTGTTCGTTGAAACCGCTAGGCAAAAAATATATACTCAAACAACTAGGCTCAAGTAAAGTTAGTAACTAGTTTGTAATACGAAACTCACAGAAGTTATTATTTGGAGATAGCTCGACAAATAATAATATGATTACCCTCGGAGATAGCTCAACAAGCAGTAATATGAATCAGAACTAGTACTCGGAGATGGCTCAACAAGTAGTAGTGAGTGTGGTGTCTAGTACTCGGAGATAGCTCAACAAGTAATAGTGAGTGTGATGTCTAATACTTGGAGATAGCTCAACAAGTAATAGGAAGTTGCAACTCGGAGATAGCTCAACAAGTGGCAATTAAAGAAGTATTCACTAGGAGATAGCTCAACAGGTGAATGTTAGTGGATACAACTTGGAGTTAGCTCAACAAGATGTATAAATGTGTATTGTAACTTGGAGATAGCTCAACAAGATACAATGAGTTGGTCTGGTGATTCACACAAGTGATAACAGCAAACAAGTGGGGGTTTGGATTTAAGAAAAATAATACGTCTAACGTACATTGGTAAATCTAGACTACTTATATACTGTGCAATGTGTACTAGTTAGGAAATGCTGCGGAATGACTAGATTTGAGTCATAACTGCGGAAATACTGCGGATGAGTCAGTCTGACTATGTAATGCTGTGAAATGACTAATATTGAGTCATGTATGCGGAACCATAGTTGACTCAGATATCTGGCTGTGCAATGACTGATATTGAGTCATTGATGTAAAGAGGCTATGCAATGATGTCATAGCTGTGGAGCAGTGATGTCATAGCTGTGGAGCAGTGATGTGATATCATAACTGCGGAGCAATGGAATGACATCATGATTGTGGAGTAGCAAGATAACATCATAGTTGTGGAGCTAGAATGATGTCATGACTGTGCAGACTGTGCAGTGACTGTTAAAGATCATTCTGGTGTTCTGGAAGAATGTGTGCAGCATTAACCCAAATGGTGTTGAATAACTAATGAATGTAAAATGTTAATTAGAAGTATTAATGATAGTGTTCATAGTTGTTTACAGAAGAAAAAAGATTGGGTGTATAGGATTTAGATCCGGGTCATAACACTCATTTCCTCAAAACTCCGGATTTCATGCTCGTTCCAAACACATTGATATCCGGCACCATTTTATTAGAGAGAACATTGCCTCTAACAAGGTATCAGTCACCTACTGCGCATCTGAAGACAATACGGCAGATATCCTTACAAAGGGACTTGACCGTTACAAGCACGAGCATCTAGTTGAACTTCTCGGGATGGCTCGAGCTTGAGGAGGAGTGTTGCAGATCAATGACATCATACTTCTGGATCATACTCTTATGTTCCGTACTTGCTTACTCATCGTATCCTCTATCTTTGTAAGTAGTACTTGAAGTATGTAGAACATTGTAGATACATTGTACTTAGGTATATAAGCTCTCTCGAGGAGCGCACTTATAATAATATTCTCTACTTTCATAGCCTAATATAACAATACTTGTGACTTGTGTAGCATAGGTACTTGCACATATTTTTAGTAGAACTTATGCAATACTCAGAACGTACAACACTCACTCATATTACATCTACTATGTAGGCTATCCAGTACTGACACACAAGGATTTGATTGTAGACAGCTGACAGCACTTATTTTAGAAGCACTGTGAGCTGTCTACAATCCAAAATCTTAGTATCAGTATGAGTTTACTTCATACTACTATAGTATGAAATTGTTATAGATGGGTATAATACAGGTTTTTGCTACTAGTATACTATGTAACTAGTGTATATAGGCAAGTAAGTACCCAAGTACGTGTGAGTATAACTGTAAGGACTTGTATCTGACTTGGGGCACAAGTACTTGTAGGTATAATACTTGTGAAAATACTTACAGGTCAAGTACTTGTTTCCCACGTTTCTTGGACAAGTCACAAGTCAGGCCTGCCACAAGTACTTGTGCAAACAAGTCCATTGAAGTATACTTGACTTGGACTCGTGTCCATCTTTAATCAAAACCTCCACACCCCGGTGACCCCCCGCACCCGAGTACCTCCTCCGCCTCAATGGGGTTGTGAAACTGCTGATGTGGATGCCCTGGACAGGATAAAAGTAAAGACCAAGATGCACTGGTGACTGTACAGCACCACCGGCACTTTGTAGATTATAAATCCAATAGTGCTCATAAGTTACAACCATGTTGTTATTTTATTTTTGTAC
Source organism: Rhodocollybia butyracea (assembly GCA_015501585.1). NCBI lineage: Eukaryota > Fungi > Basidiomycota > Agaricomycetes > Agaricales > Omphalotaceae > Rhodocollybia > Rhodocollybia butyracea. Next base: position 3,312 of record JADNRY010000609.1, read on the forward strand.
ATAATGCCACAGTTCTTTCAACTAGGGTCAATGCTAATATACGGGCAGGCTTGTTATCACAAGTGATCTGAAAGTAAATTATTCCCTTGTTATAACAAGTGAGCTGGTAAATTATAATGACATGCTATTTACAAGAGAACATCTGCAAAACCTGGGATGAGCTTTGGCTGCTCTGGAGCACTCTGAAGCGTTCCAAAGCTGTCAAAGCTGCCAAAGCAACCCAGAGCACTTCAGAGTGCTCTACAGCGAATACCCTTGCTCTGAGATGCTTTGAATAGCAAGAAACCCAGGTTTTGCAGATGAAGTCAAGTTGAATTTCACTAAGTCCCTAATAATGGCTTCCCTTGTGCTCAAGTTGTCTTAATGTTCTGTGTCATTAAAGCTAGTATTAAGCAATGCGGAGGTTAGCTCCCTAACATGAGAGAGCTAACCTTCGGCATTGCCAAAAGTGCGGTAAGGACTTGTTAGGGTTTAGGGTTAGTTAGGGCTTAGGGTTAGTTAGGGTTTAGGGTCAGTTAGGGTTTAGGGTTGGGTTAGGGTTTAGGGTGCGCCGCAGGCGCTTGGCATATATACCCAGCGTAAATGAGGCTTTAGGGTGCCCGCCGACGACTTCCTGGCTTGGGGGACCCCCTGAGCTTGCGAGGGAGGGGAGGGAAGCGGAGGCGGGCCCGAAATTTACACTCTCAAACAGTTATGTAATTTGATTAATACTTACAAGTGATTAATATTATCTAGACTTGTAAGTAACAAGAGAATATATACAACCATACCACTTGTTATAGCAAGTGTCCTTGTACAATATCTTTGCTCTACGCTCCTTCTTTAGTCCTATGCATTGGTAACCGCAGCCCGTTGCAGCTGATAGCAACTAGTGATGTGCGGGCTGGGGCCGGGCTCAGGAGCCGCGGCCAAGGCCCACTCAGCCCCGGCCAGGGCTGACAAAATTTCTGAGCCTGGCCCTCCCACAGGGCCAAGGCCGGCCAGGGCTGGGCTGAGGCTCGAGCCGCGGCTCAATGCTCTGTTATTTATATTGACATAGAAGGCAAAAAAAACTTTCATTGTGGTGTATATTAGTGAGTAATAGTCTCAGAACTACAGTATAGCTGTCGAACACCTCACAAGTATGCAAATTGAGGTTCATGGGATGGTCACACAGAGTGACATCAGTTCTATCAAACCTCAATATACACTGCTGACTGTCCATATCAAGCCCGTGTATGACTAGTGCAGTTAAATTAGCCAAAGATTAGTAAAAATTAGCAGAAATATGTCCTATCTGACCTTCAATAATCACTCGACTAACTAATAATTTGCAGTGCTGAAGGCCGCGGCTCAAGGCTCGGAAAAATCTCAGCCTGGCCTTGAGCCCTTCTTGAGCCCTTACCAAGGTCAGGCTGGGCTGGGGCTCAGTAGGGCCGGGCACAGAGGGCTCAATGGCTCCGAGCCCTGGCCTGCACATCACTAATAGCAACATTTGTGCATCACCACTTGATCACTGCCGTTCGGGTGTAATCTGTTTGAGCCCTACTGTGCCTTTTGAATTCATGAGGCCATCTACATTCTGAGTCTATTGTCCAGGAGCATCATAATGATACATTGAATGCTGTTGTTGTGCTGTTGCAAAAAAGTTCAAACAATTATAAGTAAAGAGTGCCCGAGGTCCATGTCCCGACTTGTCATTATCACTTCGGCTATCTCAACAATGATGATCCGACGTGACAGGCCTCTTATGCTTTCCATGTGTACAGTGGCGTTTGGGATTCATAATTGACATATCAGAGAATGCTTGCTTCTGCTTCACCGGCATTTAAACGATTTAGAGATCCACCGGAGTGTTTATAATCCCGCCGGGTCATGCTTCAGACCTTGTCAAATGGCCACCTATAAGAGGTAGTAAAATACTGTATAGTTTCGACCAAGTGTTCAGTCACGGGTCACGGGCAAAAAATCTGGGCTCGGATTTAATTCTTTCTCGAGTTTTCAGATTTTTTAGGTATTTATTTTGGTCAAAATTTCCGAAATGTGTGAACAGTTGGTCGAAACTATACAGTATATGATTATAACTGGGCTTACATGCGATTTGGGCCGTTTTTTTCCGCCGAAATCAATTTCGACTGGTTTCCAATTTAGATTATACCCCTGTCTCGTCCTGCTTGATTTATCTGGAAGCGGTCACCTTGTAAAGCTGCATTGAGTAAACATTTCCAGAGGCTCCCAATTGATCATTCACGATCAGAGCTCAAGCCAGTGCTAGCCAGCTTCCCACCATCAAAAATTTTTGACAACCCCTCACATTTCTAGATATAGGCTCCGCCCTGGAGCGGGAGTCAAGCATCACAGATTCTGATGGAGAGGTTGCTATCCAGTCACGAAGATCACGAAGATGACTCCAATTCACTCTCAGTCTCCTTAAGATCCTAGCATTCTGGAAAGTACCAATAATTATGGACACCTCCAAGGCTGGCCATTGGAAATCCCGCGTTCCGACCCTTGACAGCCTCGGAATCAAGGAACTAGGCCACATTGATAAAGCAAAAGTTGCAAAAGATTGGTTCCAGTCATTCTCATCTTCTGCTACAGCTGGGAATGTTGACCGTGTCATTGGCCTCTTTTGTGAAGACGCTCTGTGGCGTGACTTGCTCTCTTTGACTTCGGACATGCGAACCTTTGATGGATCTGCCAAGATACACAAGTTTTTGACAGACCGTCTGCTATTGGTTAAGCTGCAGAACTTCCAGCTCGCAGAGTCTATCCGCTTACAGAAACCTTTTCCCGATTTGACTTGGATTGTGGGGATTTTTACGTTTGAAAATGGTCCCGCGAGGTGCTCTGGTGTTTTCAGACTTGTCCCAGGGGCCAATGACTCATGGAGAGCATATACGATGTTCACAATGGTAGAGTCTTTCAAGAAATTTCCGGAAAAGATTGGGCCTCTTCGAGAACATACAGCTCTTAGTGGCCGACAGTGGAAGGAGAAGCGCAAACAGGAAATGTTTGAGAAGGATGACCCTGTAGTTGCTATTATTGGGGCTGGACAAAGTGCTCTGCAACTTGCGGCACGCCTCAAGTTCCTTGAAATTCCTACCTTAATGATTGAGAAGGATGAAAGGGTCGGGGATATGTGGCGAAATCGGTATGATGCCCTATCGCTCCATTTTCCTGTTTGTGCGTCCTTTCATCTCTGATATTTCTCCAAAAATTTATTGACCGCTGGATAGGGTATGATCACATGCCCTATATTCCGTAGGTCTTAAAATATATCCATTCAATATTTCGCTATCAACTTCAAGTTAGGTTTCCTCCCACATGGCCTAGGTACACTCCATCGTTCAAGGTTTGACATTCTCACTGCTCCCACTTGTGTGTGTTATCAGATCCAGAATGCTGTAGATGGCTGATTGGCTCGAAAACTACGCAGCAACATTAGAGCTGAACGTTTGGACTTCATCAACAGTTGTTGGCGCTAAACAGGATACTGAGCTCAAATGGCATATCCGAATACAGCAAAGAGACGGCAGTGAGCGCGTATTGAAAGTGAACCATCTTGGTAGTGATAATAATATTTTGCATATATCCCTACTCACAGATGTCATAGTTTTTGCAACTGGCCTTGGGGATGGAATTCCTAACATGCCCGACATACGTAATCAGGTGAGTTACTTAAGCAAGGAAGCCAAGCTGGGAAGATCCAGGACTGGAGAATAAATGCCCCGCTAGGATGTGTTCCAAGGAGCAGTGATGCACTCTTCGCTGTATAGGCGGGCTTCTGACTATGCAGGGAAAAAAGTTATAGTCATTGGGACAGGCAATTCAGGTATAGACATTTATGACTGACAATGGAGATTTATTAACTCTACAAGGCCACGATGTGGCGTCTGATTTGGCTAGGGCTGGTGAAGGTACCAAAGCTATTGCAGCTCCACAGTCTTGATTGAGCAGAAACTCAAGCGTTTCAGATGTAACCATTTTCCAAAGAAGCTCCACATTTGTCATGGACTTGGACAAGGGGTGGAAGTTTCTTGGTGGAGGTAGGCCGCACATAGGCAAATTTAAACGGCTGCCAGATTAACCAACAGTTGGTATCAATAGCATTATACTCCGAGGGTGGTCCTCCCACTGATATTGCTGATCTTCTATTCAACTCTATCCCGCACCTTCTGCTCGAAGGAGGAATGGCTCAAAGGACAACTGAAGCAATTATCAATGACCAGATGTAATATTGCCAAGCTTGAGTACAATTTTTGATACTAAAACAAAATCGCAGCTCTCAACTTAACAAACTCATGAAATCTGGGTTCCGTGTTAACAAAGGTATCAAAGATGCAGGAATCTTACTTCAACTGAAGCTAAAGGGGGGTGGACACTACTTTGGTAAGAAGGTACCGGTCATTTGCTAGAGCTTTGTCCCTCACATATGATAACTAGACACAGGAGGAAGCCAGCTCATTATTGATGGAAAGATCAAGCTTAAGAATGATAGCCAAATTAAATCGTTCTATCCAGGGGGTCTAGAGTTTGAAAATGGCTCAAAATTGCCTGCAGACGTCATCATTTGTGCTACTGGGTGAGTATGATTCCCCATACGCCATGTTGCCTTAAACACCAGTATATAGGTTTGGTGATACGCGGGACTCGATACGTCAAGTATGCGGTGACAAGGTCGCAGATGACTGTCCATCGCTTCAAAGTCTGAGTGATGAGGGAGAGTCATACTCATATGCACAACTTTCTCGCATGGGGCTATGGATGATGGTTGGTAAGTGTCCGTGTTTCTTGTACCGACTTCCAATAACATGAATACAGGTCCATTGCAATTGAACCGGTTCTTTTCGAAATATCTCGCTCTACGTAAGTATACTCTGGATGTCATACCTTATAAGACTAATATTGTGCTCAATAGGTATTCAAGGTATTGAAAAAAAAATACTGCCTCCTAGTTACTAGACCAAAGACATCAATGTAGTCATAAGTAGGTTGAGTAAATACATACTGAACCTGTGTATAAAAATTCAAGCTCTCCAAAGGTTCAGTTGACAGCTGGGTTTGGGTCTTGTTTATGGTAAAGATGACATGTACTCATAAGTATCTGACCTGCAAGTCAAAATACTTGACTCCCACAGGTCACCAACAAGTTGCAAGTCAAGGTTTTGAAAATTCACAAGTACTTGCAAGTATTCGTGACTTTTGCATACGGCGGCGTCACAACTGTACATGCCCTTATGTACATGACCTTGTACATAAGGGCATGTACAATCGTGAGGGCCGAGGTAAGTATGAATGCGAACTATATATTAAGCTACTAGAAAGCAAGGGAACACTCGAGTTGAGCAGGAAATACGCTGTTCGTGAAGCTACGATATTCGAGGCGGCGGTGTATGTTCGGGAGGCGGAATATGCATGACCTCAGAGGCTACTAACTTTCCGGTATCTGAGAAATATCTTACATCAAAGTCCAAGCGAAATATAGCGCTTTTATTCCGCTACTGTACAATAGCGGATTGTTATGATAACAGCCTTTGCCATCACACCCCCCCATGTCAAATGCTACTATCTAGGCCTACTGGGTGTATGAGGTGTGGCCATGTTGATAGCGGAATGGGAGCAGGGAAGCTCGATAGAATCCAGCAGGTGAGTAACCAGTTCTTTGTGTCCACCTGTACCCTTTCGAATCCTTGAGGTTGTAGTGCTCATCCATGTGCGATGGTTGGGTGAAGTCCAACAGTCAATCGCGATCTATAAGTCATTTTTTGCACTTCTCACATAGAAACCTCACTAACCTGAAGCTCCTGGGCAAGCTTTTCTTTCGTTTGCTGATATAGATGCTTGACATCACGCGAGACCATCTCTTTACTCGGGATATATTGCGTAGGTCGACCTTCTCGTTGAAGCCAGCAATAACAACGATCTTCAACAAGACGAAATGGACGTGCCGCCTCTGAGACCCATCTTGCAGTAACGACGCTAGTATATTGAGTTGAGGGCTAAACCTTTTTTCTACCAAGGGAAGACAAACCGAATTGATTTTTTGGTAGGTGGCTGAGTCACTTTTGACTCAGCCCATCCTTTTACAGTACGGAGTGCAGCAGTAAGTTTGCTCTGACCTTTCCTCCCGATAGCGTCTCGTGCCTTATCTAGGCTTTTGGACTGTTGAACAGCACTAACGGCTTTGTCACCCCAACAGCTTTTGGCATGGCGTATAAGGGCACCTTGAATGTAAGTTAAATCTGTATTTTATGTTTCAAAATAAGAGTCTCACCTGTCGAGGCCTTGTCCGTAGTTTTATGTCCTTGTCTAACTTGCGTTCGGCATGCTGCACAGCTAAAAGTGACGTATTCTGCTGTACCATCGTTGTCAAAATCGACATCGGGATCGGCATGGAAGAATGCATAGATCGGTGCTTTCCTTTTTCGTACCTGGGCTCCCAGTATCAAACCGTAAGCAGCCGAGTAACTAGAAGAATGGAATGACAGACGAATTTTCTCAATAATCTCTTGTTTAGAAGGTGGGTCCACATTCTCCTCATCTAAAACTTCGATGATTGATTGTTCAGTATCTGAGGGTGCGAGGCCTTGCGAAGACCTGTTTTCAGACTCCTCATCATCTGGTAGAGAGGTGAGCAATATAATATCTTGTTAGAGATTGACTAACCACTCTCAATGCGTTGCCGTTTTCTGCCTTTGACTGCTTTTTGAAGGGTCTTTTTGATTTTTCGAGCACTCATCAGAGATGCAGGTGGAGTGCACCGATATGTGTACCAATATTTTTTCCGTGTTTTATCTACCGACCGTGGGTATATACTGTATAGTATTAGATAATACGGAAGCAAATCTGAGGCAGCAGGCAGAGAGGCGCATTGAGCGCCAAACCTAAGTCAGTGAGTCGGGTTTATCGGGCGGGACTCGGGCGCAAAGAGCTCAGCCAGTCCCGAGCCGGCACAATCAGTCGGCCCGATACCCGACTAAACCCGGCCAACCCGTGCCATACATTACTGGGAATTCTTTGATATAGGTTCCTCAAGTGGGAGAAGAGATTCTGAACCTCGGTAGGGAATCGGGACTCACATGTGGGCTAGGGACTCCCAAGTGGAGAGGGAATTCCCAAAAAGAGGCTGGAAATTCTCTGGGATTTGGACCATGTTAGCTTGGGAATTGTAACATTTTTTCAACCTAACTTGATAATTTTGGGGGTTGCCTGAACTGAATATAACAAGTGCAATGCAACTCAACAGTGTTTTGCAGTTCATTGAATTGGACCTGCAAACCCTACTGCATAATATCCTTAGTTTATAGTATCATGATTTATAGAATTTTTTAATACATTCTAACTCTAAGGCTATGGGTAGTAACCTGCTTGTAGCAAGGTGCAGTTTCAGATGAGGCAAGAAGAAGATAGATAAAAAGGTATCAATAGACCCAAGGTATCAATGCATATGGTGTACTGATAGCCCATAATTCCCACTGGATTCCGAAATGTTCATACAACACCTTATCCTCTTTCTTCATCCGTCCAAAAAGCAGGAACATCAAAACGGACATGTACATGCTAGTGGCTATAGCCATAGCTGAATAGAGTAACCCATATCTCCAGGACGTAGCGTAATGGATGAGGAATGAAATGTTTCCAATGGTCATCAGCAACCATCCTGTATAGCCGGGGTGGCGTATAACTGAATACGGTCCAGATGTAATGAGCTGGTGGTGATCGCGCACAGCCATTTGCCAGGTGAACTGCGATCTAAGCGAGCGATGACACCATATGCGTATTAATCCACCCAATGTTGCCAATGAACAACTGAGAACAATTACTGTAGCAGAGGTTGATGTGCCTTGCGCAAGTGAACATTCTAAGTTGAAAAATTTTTTATGCGAGTTCAGCAAAAGCAAAAGCGCCTCAAGCAGGGCTGAGCTGCAAAAGAAAAACTATAATCCTCTTTGTAAGCTACAGAGTGAATCAAATTAAGATCATCATAACCTTTGTTACACGTGTAGCCTTGAGCTGAAACTGGATAGTATTTGAGATATAGTCTGAAACATTTATTCGCTTTGTCTCCCTCTCTTGAGGTAACGACTGTGGTGGAGTCATTCCATGATATGTGCAGACTGCATGCAATATTAAGAGGAATATCTTCGCCGAGTTAACTGTGAGAATCATTACTACGTGTTGGAGATAAATCATCCTCAAGCAGAGTGGATATAAAACCATTTGACATGAAACTCACAGAAAACTCCGAGAAAAATAGTAAAGAGTCAAGCGTGCTGCGGGTTGAAATTTGGAGCTCGGTCCATTTCCTGGAAGGTTTAAATCTTTTCAAAGAAGATCCCATAGCGGAACATGGGAGCAAACAGAAAACAACAGGGTCAGCATCAAGATCATCATGATAGAAAACCTGATGTTTGCGAGTAAACGAGCATCTCCAATAAAGACAGTACAGAAAGGCTCCAAATTTGCGAGCACTCAAAATATCTGAGTCTATAGTCCTCATGAAAAGCCAATAGTATAATGTCCACATGTAATTTGTGACATTCCATTGATCAAAGAGAATCTGATCATAATCCACGATGTCGCTCTGGACAGACAGTGGAGACCCGCTGATATCGTACCCTGCACCCTGCCGATCACATGGAAGTCACAGGTGAAAACTCTCTTTGATCTTGTACCATCACCATTTTGTAATTGTTCAATGTTGGTTCAATGCATCCGGCATGGGTGGCTAGCTCTTGTTGTGCTCATTGGTCCAGAAACAAGGGGATGGCCCGGATGGGTTATAACTTGGGATTGGAGGTTGTCAGGACTTATGGATACTATAGGCTACGTCAGGGAAGACATCACCTTGTGATGTGTAGGCGGGCCTTAATCTTGCCAGACCTAGGCTCGCTAACTATAAGCTTTCTCTACTCCACTTATTCATATTTGTTTATTGTTTGTTCAAATCGCATGGACCATCAGATACATCCTCTCTGATACGCCGGATATTTCTCTCTTGAAGATGCAGTCCCGCAGTGCGGGCATAGAACATTTAGCGTGACCCCTCAGGCGTGACCCAGCGTAACCCTTCCTTTATTATATTTGGCGTAACCCTTGTGCTTTTTAGCGTAACCTTGTACTACCCCGGCGTAACCTTATGTATATTTAGCGTCACCCCGGCATAACCTTATGTACATTTAGCGTAACCTTGAAGTGTCCTTTGGTATATTTAGCGTGACCATTGCTATATTGAGCGTGACCTTTGCTACAATTAGCATAACCTTTTAACATACTTAGCGTGACCTTTCAAGGACTTAGCACGAGCTTGGAGGCTGTAGTTAGCACAACCCTATCATTGGAGCTAATGGACCCCATCATTAGCAATGTCTCATGCAAAATAACTAATAAAGAGATAGTGTGTATTCAAAACTAAGTAGATATATAATAGAGCTGTATGGAGGCCAAAAGAACTTGTTAAATGAGGGTTAATCAACATAAAGATAGCCTGACCATAAATCTAACAGGTGTAACCCGGCGTAACCCAGCGTCACCCCCATGCTAGGGTGACGCTAAATGCTAATGGCCCCCGCAGTGCCGTATCTATAGAATAACACATGCTTACATGGTGAGTGATATAATTAATGTATCTTTTTGATGTGCCGGCTAGGACTCAGCTTTTGAGCCGAGCACCAACCAGCACATCACTAATCCTATATATTACTGCCACTGTGGGGCAGTCCTCTTAGTCCTCTTTCTACCTCTGAGCTCATGGATCATACGCCGGGTGACAGCCATGAGAGCTTGAGTCACCGAGCTCAATGTCATCATTACAAGAACATTGAGTCAATTACTACGTGATTGCTACTGTAACCAAAGTATCACCCCAAATATCTCATCCTGAACAAATACAAGTCTCATACTTATCTCCAATGGCGATATTTATATCCATCTCAGAATAACTGTATAAATGTACCTAAAGCAAGGCCCTGAGATCCCCGTGGTCACAGGCCTAAAACATTATGCCTTTTGTTGAAGTCTGCACCTCTACGGGACTCATCAAATTCCATTACACTATCAGTACTCCAACATGTGCAAGTGCGCAGACAATTGACCCTGAACTACCGGTTGTACTATTCTTTCATGCATTTGCTTTCCATGCCATTTTCCATTGTATGTACCTCCAACGGTATTCACCCAGCAGCATCCATTGATCCTTGTTTACAATATAGCCCAATTTTCGAGTGTACTGTTGCGAAAGTTCAACCTTGTGGTATTTGACCTGCGTTGGCATGGGTATACCGAAAGTGACACAATTCCCCATTTTTATGGGCAAGAACAAGCGGCTGAAGATGCGATAGCATTCATGGTGCGCAGTGTCTCAAGGGTAAAGTCGTTATTAACTTAGTTTTGTTCTTTAAGGATGCGATCCAGCTTCCGCCTTGCCACTTTGTGGCCATAGATATTGGAAGCATGATTGCATTACAAGTTGCAGTTACAAGACCTAAATATGTTCGCTCACTCTTTATTATGTCTCATATATGCTTGGAAGAAGTAAGTGTATATATTAACATTTGGGATCTTGGATAGCTTGACTCATTCCAATCTTGTCAAAGATTCCTAGTGTTGCAGAGGGACGAACAGAACTTTATAATTTGTTCATCTCAGGGACCCCGGGAGCTATGAATGATGTTGGCTTAGGCTACCACCAGTATGCTTTTAGCAACAGGATGTCAAATCTTGCGAATGCGTAAGTTATTGTGTTCCAACTGTATGGCTTGTCCCACCAATACGCTATGGCCGAAACTGTACAGTATATGTGCTGAAACATTGCGCATCAACTTGATGAACTGGTCTCCAGAACATTTCAAAGAATATCGTTTAGCGTCGTATGAGATTTTCTTGCATCGTAAGGCTCATTCTCAGCAAGCCCTATCAAGAATATCCTGTCCAGTAAAGCTCCTATATGGAACAAACAGTGTGGTTTATACCCCAGATTATAATCACAGGCTTTATGAATCCATGCAGCAGGCCAGGTTAGACGTCTCACTTCAGGCCGTGCTAAATGCACCCCACTATTTATGTGTGGACCATGGAAATGAGTATGTGTTTCTCACTCATGTCTTTCAATATGTGACCTCATATATATAGGGTTAATCTACTCATTCATGACTTTATTTCACAGTCTATCGGAGACAAAGATAACGTTTTCATTCCGACTAATATCGATTCTCCTTGGAGTGCAATTCTACGAGAATATGGATGGTATCCAGAGAGGATGAATGAGTTTGATGATGAGTTCATCACTGTCACTTTTGTATGTTTATCGAGTTTGGCTTAACTCATAAGATATTGACTGTAAAGTCAGCCCACAGGAAGTATGAGCCTGTAAAGTCGGTCGGTTGGTCAAATTTCACACAAATAATTTTTTGAGAGATGTATTTTTTTTTTTTTTGAGTCCCGTTTATTTGCCTCTGCGCAGTAGCGTATGGTAGCAATAGCTCTAGCATAATGTAAACTGTAATAATAGGTGTGTTCTGGGAGGAACATCTAAGTCTGTGTCTGATTATATAAAGATGAGCATGAGTCCGAGTCCAAGTATACTTGGAGACTTGCTGTGCAAGTACTTGTGGCACCCAAGGCCTGACTTGTGACTTGCAGATGATCCGTGGGAAACAAGTCACTGACTTGCAAGTATTTTCACAAGTATACCTGCAAGTACTTGTGTGACTTGTTCTTACAGGTAACTTGCAAGTATACTTACAAGTACTTGCAGTGATTTGCCTGTAAGAAGTATGCAATAATAATAGAACTTGTACTTAACTTGCACTTCACCTATCTACAATGATTTCATGTTATATCATGAAGTAAATATGTGCTAACACTCAGGTTTTGCATTGTATATGGCGGTTCACGGCACTTAGGCGCTTAAGCACTGTGAGCTGTCTGTGATCTAATATCCATGCCCCAGCACTTAATGACTTGTATAGTGGGTATGATATTATAGAGCAATACAAATTGTAATTATTGTTCAAGTTGTACTAAAAATATATGTGTTCTGTGACATACACAAGTCACACAAGTACTCCAATTTTTTCAAAAGCTTGACTTGTGACTTGTGGGTGATCTGTGAGAAACAAGTCTTTGACTTGCGAGTCACCATACTTGCAAGTATTCCCACGGATCATACTTGCAAGTACTTGCCAAGGACTTGGACTTGTGCTCATCTTTAATAATCAGCAGCCAGCAACGATTGGATCCCGTGGGGTTCCACAACAGGAGTGCGAGCACTTCCATTCAGCCTCGAAGGCTTTATTAAGCACTTTTCACATATATAAGAGGAAAGGTAATATCCGTGCATCAGAATGGTAGCATATGTAGGTAACACTATGGGAAGGAAAAACAATTAATTTGATTGTCCAAAATACAGTCTAAATGATTGTCTTGCACTCATATTGATTGTCCAGTTTTCTCAAAAAGATTGTCTTATACCTTTATATTGATTGTCCGATCATGAAGAGCAATTCATTCAAGGTTCAACCTACAAGACAAATGCCTTGAGAAAAGTAAATGGGGAAGAGACTATGTGAGAGACTCTCTCACTGGGGACAAGGCTTACCGCTGGAAAGCCGAGCTAGAGGCAACCTTGAGGCCGTATGCATAAAAAGATGGGTTTTACCTCTCAGGCATTAACTAGAAACACTGGTGCTGCTGTGAGTTGACAACCGGGATGTGCAAGAACTTTGCCTAGATCATGAAGAGCGCATTGGACACCTTAGAGAGACTGGGCGGTGAGTTAAGCGACGGGTAGCAAAATGAGGAGAGACAAATTCATCACCTTTGACTGAAGCGGCTTTCAACGGCGGCTGGCACTAAGTCAAGACGATCCAGCCGCCGGTGGAGTCACCAAAGAACAAGATGCAGGTCAAAGGGATGGGGGTAACGGAGACAATGAGGGAAGAGGAATTAAGACAAAACACGCACCCTTTACATTAAAGATGGACACGAGTCCGGTTCCCGCACAGGTACTTGCAAGTAAGAACCGTGGGAATACTTGAAAGTATCTGACTTGCGAGTCACAATACCTGTTTCCCACGGTTCACCAACAAGTCGCAAGTCAAGCTTCTGCGAGTTTCCAAGTACTTGCAAGTACTTGTGACTTGTGCAAGGTATATAAATACATTTATTTTGAGTACCACTTGAGCAATAATTAGCAGTCAATAATATCATATTTACTATTGTGTTAAGTTATTGTACCAGCCCTTTAGGCAATGTCCTTAAGTCACACCAGTGAACACAAAATTACATGTAAAGAGGATGAAAGAATGATTATGACATCATTACCATCCAGACTGAAAAAAGTTACGATTGACATGACATCATCCTGCGTCAAATACGGGATCAAATTAATTGATCAGTGCCTAAAGTAGCATATCAAGTCCAAATCCTCAAGATTTGGACAGATACTCCACTTTTAGCACTGGCGGAGCATGGATAAGAAGCCATGCAATACCACTTTATGTTCCCCAAGTAGATATCTACCTTTCCTTTGTAGTCAAGCAGTAAGTGTTAAAAGTCGATGATCTTATCTTGTTATGTCATCTATATGTTTGTGGATTCATGCCGTAACAAAACCAGAATATTTTCTGCTTTCATTATGTTACTTACATATGTCCCATGTGACACATTCTTTTAATTGTATTCTACATATATTGACACCTCAGCGTCGTTCTACCACTGTTGCTGAGGTTAGTACTCACATTCTTTATTTCTTGTACTTATTACTGACTATGTACCTAGAGCTCTCTTTTATTTCAATAGTTTCAATAGGTTATGGGCCCCGGTAGCCTGTACTGAATTAACGAAGCTTCTCTACTGCGCACAAGACCTCGGAACACACTCATTTCACTCTCTCACACTTGTTCATTCACCTACACATCCCATACATTCGTCCACATGTCCCCTACATCTGCCACATCATCAGATTCCATTCAAATCCCTACCCTTACCTACAGGACCTATTCTCGATGGGTTGGCCCTATTTCTGGCAAGCTCCAGAGGGCTATGGTCTGGAGATTCTGCAGTGGAGAGATGTCTGTCTATCCTAAACCTTCCGATCCTCGTCCATTGCCTAATGACGCCTCTGCCATTGACCGGGCTGCTGTTAGACGAGATCACAGGGAGGATATGCGATCCTACGAGGAATCATGTACTCGTAATGACAAGGCTATTGGGATCATCAAAGAGCACCTTGCGCCGGAACAGCTTCTTCTCATTGAAAAGCTCACATCCGCCAAGGACGTCTGGACTAAGCTTAAGGAAGCTCATGCTGGCACCACCGCTGGTCTTGAAGCCTTCTGCATCAAGCGTGGTATGATGGATAAACAGTATGAACATGGTGATAACATGCAGGATCACGTTAACTTCTATGCTCTCGAGAACAAGAAGCTCTCTGACACTGATGCTTTTGGAGACCAGTTCCTCGCGGAACTTATGCTCACTTATCTTCCTCGTACTGTCAATGACTCTCCTAACACTTGGGAGACATTTACCATTGTCACTCTTGCTGCCATTACTGAAACGAACAAGCTCACCTCTTCTTTTGTCACCACCCGCCTCATTGCGGAGTATTGACATCTCACTTCTGGTGATGATTCTTCCAAGGCAGCTAACACTGCTGCTGTTAGAGGGAAATCTAAATCAAAAAGAAACCCAAGAAAGGTCCGCTCTTGTAACGCCTCTGCCTCTCCATAATCACCACTGACTGTATCCAGCGATACGGTCATCCTAGACGCCGCCGATAGACCAAATGGTCTATCTTATCATTCTATTTATTATTAATTATATAATAAATCTGTTACTATAAGTATTGTACGATTACTTAACAGTCTAGTTAGACTTTTACACTGTCGTACACACAATAGTATCCTATTTGTTGTGTTCACCGGTGTTCTTAAGGACTTTGCCCATAGGGCGAGTTATACTTTTTTGAACATCAAAAAATTACTATTGTGTGAATAACACAAAGCTATTAGTTTAACAAGCTAAAAACAGTTATACTACCAAGTATAACAACCATTATTCCAACTCGCTACACAATCTATACAGACCCGCTCCATTTTTCCTTCCCGCTATATCATTCACTGTCCCTATGACCTCTCAAAATCAATCAGAGAAGTCATATCAGAGTGTGCGCGATTGTGCACCTTCCATTTGTGGTGACGTGTCACCACACTCAATCTATTCAGTCGCATCAGCGACTCATTCGGTGCATGCGTCTGAAGGACGGCACTACAGGCAGGACAAGAGTCCACCTAATGAACAGTCTATGACTATTCGTAAGAAATGGCCAACCCGAGAGGGTTTAAGTGAGATTTCTTCTGTGCTACGAGATGTAGCGGCATCACTCGACAAGAGTACGCAAGTACTCAATCATATTCTCAATATAACTGAGAAATGGGATGCATCTAGCATCTGATCTAATGAAGAAAGATCTTCTTCATCGAGAAACAGCAATAGAATCACTATTGCTGCACCCACACCAAGACAGCCTGCCGTCACACCACCGGTATTGCACAATGCAACACCATATATTCATACCAAGATAAACAACTCGGTACGCCAATGGCGTGAGACTGTGCCCAAGGCACCGTCAGTCCAACAATCACTGTTGGACCAACAGTATTCACAAGGGATGACCAAGTCACTCTGTCATGTTCCTGTATTCCGACAGGAATACACACCAGTGTCAGTAACTACACCGACACCCATCAACACATCCTGCATGAGACAGAGTCCCAATGCGGAAGCAGTGTCTCAGACACTGCGAGGTCCCAGGCCATTACCTGTGACCAAATCTCGCTCACCGCAAAGTGCGGTGAACATTAACAATGAACCGAAGTTACCTTGTAACTTCAATCAGGTAGTAGTGATACCACTACAGGAAAGTATGATGTACTTACCTACTGCAAGGGCACCAGTGGTACCCAATATTATTGCATCTCCGGTAGTTGTACCAAACATTACTGGAAATCAATCCAGTATGGGACCGCAATGGGGTACCCTTCCGGTAGTTCCTACTACCATACCCATCGCCCCAGCGACACAAAGTGTTGCCCCTCTGGTAGTACACACTACTGTAAGACTGAGCAATGCGCCAGGGCCAAGTTCAATGCCAGTACCAATGGTATTGGCAGAGTTGCAACCACAGCCGCTTCCGTTGGGAATAGCTAAAGATTGGATGAGTCGCATAGCAATTCAACGCCAACATAACACCAGTCTCCGAGATTTTGGATTCGCACCATCTGGGCTTCCTGACCAAATGGTGGGATATAATGTCGACGGAATACCCGTTGACAAATTGACTACTCCCAGAGAGATCTGGGATCGATTATACATCACACCCACCGAGTCCTTTCCAGGACCAAGCAACAATGCCAGAGCAAAAGCTCCTAGCAAAAAATCCCATGAAGGGGGGAGGAAGCACAAGAGTGCGCCGCAAACGCAGCCCATGGTCAGATGAATCATCGGACCCAAGTGACACCGAGTCAAATACTGACTTGTCGTCTAATGCCTCTTGGCTAGACAAATTTGCTACCCGCAAGGGTAAAATTACTAAAAATGAGCAGCGTAAATTACTGCGCTCACTTGCATCTAAGATGCGAGAAACAACAGGTGATGACGAACGTCGTTCCCAATGGAAACACAAGGTACACAAAGTGTACAGTAAACAGATTCGAGATAAGGTAGGGAATCCTATCCCTCCCATTGAGAGCTGTAAAGCTCTTAAAGTTCCATCTCCAGAGGTCTATGACGGATCTCCGGATGTTGATGTCTTCGAGAGGTGGTTAATGTCACTTCTCCAATGGATGGTAGTCAACCGCATGTGCGGTGATGAATATGATGCTACACAGACCACCATGCTTGGCATGTTTCTCCAGGGCAAAGCCCTTGACTGGTACAACAATGAAGTTGCCGGTATACCCGTGCTGTCCTTAAGTGGACATTTGAAGGCGCCATTATTGGTGTCTTTGATCGTTGCATCCAAGCAATGGCGATTCATCAAGCTGCACGGCAGTTTGACCTTATTGAGTACTCACCCGATACGGGTGTGAGGGATTATTATTCCTCACTTACACGATGGGCATCACGGATGCTCCAAACACCGGATGATGCAACAATGCGGAAACGGTTCATTGAGGGAGAACCCTTCAATATTATCAGGCAACTCACAAACGAGGGGATCGTTCCGGAGTATGCCAAATTAGAAGTGATGGTCAGAGCCGTCGCGTGCATTGAGGACCACACGGCCCTCGTTAACTAATATGTCTCATCTAGGAATAGAGATGACGAACAATCATTGGAAAACCCCAATGAATCAGATACTGAGAACATTGGATATATTCTTGAGCCTATTGAGGAGGACACCTCCTTAAAAATCGGAAAGGATAAACCTTCCGAATAAATTATTATTGGATTCAGACACCCAGGTAATATGCCTTACCTGGGCATGGCTACTTATTCTCCAGTCGGATTCTCACTGAGAATCCCCCTCAAGCACTACTCGGAAACTTCCGAGTCTGCGCGTTGAACATTTGGACATTTCCGAATCAAATCATGCTCTAGTCGTATGCCCCACTATTGTTTGATTCCGACAAGTCCGAAAATCTAAATCCCGTACTTGATGCGGGATCATTCTATGTTAAACCAAATTAAAAATGGTTTGGATGGTGATGATGTCATTACCATTTTCGATTCACATCCCTGATGTTAATCTGGTGGGGGAGGGTGTAAAATCAGCACTGACTGTATCCGGCGATACGGTCATCCTAGACGCCGCCGATAGACCAAATGGTCTATCTTATCATTCTATTTATTATTAATTATATAATAAATCTGTTACTATAAGTATTGTACGATTACTTAACAGTCTAGTTAGTCTTTTACACCGTCGTACACACAATAGTATCCTATTTGTTGTGTTCACCGGTGCTCTTAAGGACTTTGCCCATAGGGCACGTTATAGCTCTGTTCCTACTGTCACAAAGGTCCTCACCTTGTCGAAGACTGTAACCACAAGAAGCGGGATGAGGAAGCATCCCGCCGCACTGCGTCCGCTCCTAGAAGCAGTGGGAGATCTAGTAGGAAGCCTACTGCCACTGCCGCCCAACACTCTGATAGCGATAGCTCATCGGATGAGGAGGTCAGTGCAAAAGTCACTTCCACCTACTCAGAATCTCCCTCCGTCTGTCATTCAAGTTCCAATTCTGTCCATGTCTTTATCTCCACTGATGTTACCACCTTCCTTGCCAAGACAAGCAACGACGAGAGTTACATTGACTCTGGGTGCTCTTGCCACCTAAGTCCACGTCGTGACTGGTTCAAAGACAGTTCATACACCAAACTCGACAAACCCATCCCCATTCATCTTGGAGATGTGTCTACCATTTACGCTGTTGGTAAGGGTACTCTTCAGTACCTCATGGATACGCCGGATGGAATCATCACTGGTTTTCTACCCAATACACTACATGTCCCGGATCTTGCCGCCACTCTGATTTCTGTCTCTCAGCTCACTGACAAGCGCAAATACACCATTCTCTTTGATGGAGAGGAGTGCTTTGTCAAAGCTTGAAGCTCTGGCCGGTGCATTGCATCTGGTCGCAAGACGAAAGGAGTTCTTTACCTTCTTCACGCCTGTCTGCTGAAATCCCAAGAGTACGCAAATCTTGCTACCACATCCCGCTATATCGACATTAATCATGCTCACTGCTGCCTAGGTCATCTTGGTCAAGAAAACATAAAATGTCTGATTGCAAAAGGCATGGTAACGGGCATTGATGAAGTGGGAGGTTGAATAGAGTTCTGCGAGTCATGTACAGCCGGTAAACAGCATGTATTTCCGTTCCCATCATCCAATAAAAGGGCTTGTCGGAAACTAGATTTAGTTCACTCTGATGTTTGCGGTCCATTACCCAACTCTATCAATGGTGGCTATAGGTATTTCATCACCTTCATAGATGATAACACCCACCACTGCTGGGTATATTTCCTCCATCACAAATTGGAGGCGTACCAATGCTTCCGCGAGTGGAAGGCTATGGTAGAGCTCGAGACTGGGCTTAAGCTCAAGGTTTTTCATACAGATAATGGTGGAGAATATACCTCTGATCAGTTCGAGGATTATCTCCGTAACCTTGGTGTTATCCATGAGACCACAGTCCCTCACACCCCACAGCAGAATGGCATTGCTGAACGCCTCAACTGCACTATCGTTGAGCGTGCCAGATGCATGATGCACAATGCTAAATTTACTGCTGGGTTTTGGGTCTTTGCCATCATTATTGCTGTCTACCTCATTAACCGCTCACCTACCTCACCACTTCCTAATTCTACTCCACACGAAGCTTGGTCTGGCGTAAAGCCTTCACTCAAGGAACTCAAACCTTTTGGCTGTCCCGCCTATGCTCACATCCCCAAATTGAAGCATACAAAGCTTGACTTTAAAACTTGTAAGTGCATCTTTCTTGGTTACAAAGAGCACACCAAGGGTTACCTTCTGTGGGATCCGAAAAAGTGAAAAACTTTCATTTCACAAGATGTCATTTTTTATGAACATCCTCACCCTCCTGGCCTGCCTTTACCCATTCCGGATCTTTCGCAGATCCTTTACAATGGTGAGGTGCCTGGAGATGGCCTACCTGGCTTTTCTCGAGTGGGAGATGCGTGGGAAGATAACTCTCCGCCTGTGACTCCAGCGGATCCACATCCTCCTGCTCCATCTTCTGAGGTTGATTCTGAGGATAACGTCAGTGACTCTCGCCCATACTCCCCTGATCTTCCTCCTCCCAATGACCCTCCACCGGCTCCACCTGCTCGCTGTTGTCGTACAGAACTTGAACTTCTTGGGCCTGTTCCAGAAGTAGATGGTCCATGTGCTCGTCGCCTACCTGCCTGCTTCCGTGAAGAACCTGACATTGCGCCAGATCCTCCAGAACCTGCACCAGGCGATAGACCAGATGTTGCAGAAGGTGTCGCCATGGCCTTCGTGGCCACTGTCCATGCTCAGGGAGCCTCAGAGCCCCGCACTCTGCGGTCCTGACTCTGCCTCTTGGCTGAAAGCTGTAGACAAAGAGCTTAAGTCTCTCATTGATATGGGAACTTTCGAGTTTATTGACAATTTGCCTAAAGGTTGCCATGCTATTAGCTCCAAGCTTGTTTTTAAGATTAAGCGCCCCCCTGACAGGACCATTGAGCGGTACAAGGCACACTTAGTTGCTCGAGGTTTCTCCCAGATGCCTGGCTTAGACTTTGACAAGGTATTTTCCCCTGTGGTCAAACTTACCTCCATTTGTGTCCTTTGCGCCCTCGCTGTGCCAATGGTGAGTTGGAAGAGGAGCTCTATATGCGCCTTCTGAATGGCATTAGTGAACATTCTGGTAAAATTGTTTGTCTCCGCTGCTCTATCTATGGCCTCAAGCAGGCCTCCCGTGTCTGGAACAAACTTCTTGATGCAGAGCTCAAGAAACTTGGCTTCTGTCGTATCCATGCTGACTACTGCATTTACATCCTCCAACGTGGCAAGTCCATCTGCTTTATTGCTGTTTACGTTGATGATATTGGGATTTTATGCGATGATCTCAAATTCACACAGGAGATCAAGCACCGGATTGGCCAATGCTTTAAGATCAAGGATCTTGGTGTTATCTCACAGTTGCTTGGCATTGCCATTGACTATGACCAAGAAAAGTGTGTCCTTCGGCTCTCTCAGACCAGATACATTGAGGAATCACTCAAACGTTTCCACTATGATGATGGCATCACATGTCACACCCCATTATCATCTGGAGTTAAGCTTTCTAAAGCTGATTCCCCATCCACAGACGCCGAGAAAGAGGCTATGGCTGACAGACTCATGCTATACCAGGCTCTCATTGGTACTCTCATGTACGCCATGCTTGCTTCACGCTAATACGCAGATTTTGCGCTTAGGCTTGTAGCCATATATTTTGACAATGTATATGCGCTACACATACAATAAGAGGGTTATACAGAGCCTGAACGTGATAACTGTAGCTAACACTTAGTATCTCAGCGATAATACCCACAAGCGTAGCCTGATACTAAACTAGCAAGGATACTCGAGGGGCCCAGAGACATCAACGCTAGATGGTCAGTCTAGTTCTACCCACACCAATGCATACACAAATCCGCATACTTGGATGTCCCCAAGTGGGATGAGTACTGGGTTACCCAGGGAATGCAATCCTTGTACTGCGCTAGCGGAAAGACAGACGCCGGAGGATAAGATCTACGAGCCCGCTTGAGATTGAGTTAGATCTTTTGCGTGAATCTAGTTGCTTCCTTAGAGGGGATGGCTTCTAGTAAGGAATTATTCGGCTCCAGAGTGAGGGTTCCTTAGCTAGCTCTTAATGAGTATTAGCGAGCCACTAAGATTGTGGTACGAGTTCCTAGTGATTAAGTTCACTCACAGTTTCGTAGCTTGACCCAGAGTTTGGTCAGGGACATTACAGCGTTACACTAGCTGGAGCCAGAGTTTGCCCAGGAGTGTCCTAGTTGCGTTGTATTGGTTTTGGTTTTTGGTTATTGTTGGACACACACACACACACGGTTATTTGGTTATTTGGGTTTTTGGTCAGACATATGTGCACAACTTAGACGATAGTCTATGCTAGTTCAGTTCATAGAACTTATTAGACCTTGTCGCACTACACTAGTTCAGTTGTTTCACTACACTGGCTGGTGTAACATCTTACATTCAATATTTTAACTTTCTTTGGGGAATCTTTGACAACCCAGCCTCGCTCCCTTTAAACAAATTGATAGTCTGGTTAGGCATGGTCTTGTATTTGTTAGGTTGTTTTCTAGCGCCTTTCACATACCAGTACGAACCAAGCCAATTAACGCCCGGATATTGCCTTTGCTGTAGGTATTTTGAGCCGCTACTGCTCAAATCCAGGTGAGATTCATTTAAATGAAGCTCTGCACTGTCTTTGCTACTTGGGTGGTACCAAAGACTGGGTTATTGAGTATGATGGCACAATCATAGATGAACTCATCTCCCTTATCCTTGGATATTCTGATTCGGATTGGGCTGGTGATGTGGATACTCGACAATCCACTAGTGGATATGTTTTCCTCATGTGCGGAGCTGCTATTAGTTGGAGCAGCAAACTTCAAACCTCCCCAGCACTCTCTTCTACCAAAGCTGAGTACATGGCTCTTACTTGTACAGCACAGGAAGCTATTTGGCTTCGTCAACTCCTTGAACAGCTAGGTTTTCAGCAAACCAAGCCTACTCGCTTGTTGGGTGATAATATGTCATTTATTGCTCTTTCCAAGAACCCTGCTGATCATCCCTGTATGAAGCACATTCAACTTCGTCACCACTTTATTTGTTTTGCAATCTCTGATGGCCAGATTGATCTGGACTATGTTCCAACTGCTCAACAAGCTGCTGATGGATTTACAAAGGGATTATCTGGTGAGAAGCACTTGGCATTTGTGCACATGCTAGGTATGAAGCCATGCCCAAGTGGGAGTGTTAAAAGTCGATGATCTTATCTTGTTATGTCATCTATACGTTCGTGGATTCATGCCGTAACGAAACCAGAATATTTTCTGCTTTCGTTACGTTACTTACATATGTCCCATGTGACACATTCTTTTAATTGTATTCTACATATATTGACACCTCAGCGTCGTTCTACCACTGTCGCTGAGGTTAGTACTCACATTCTTTATTTCTTGTACTTATTACTGACTATGTACCTAGAGCTCTCTTTTATTTCAATAGTTTCAATAGTAAGATGCTAGTTAATAAATAGTATTTGTCTATTATTTACCTATAATACATGGACATACAATATTATTATCACAACTCACAAGTACTTGCAAGTTTACTTGTAAAAATACTTGTGGGTCACTGACTCGTTTCCCACGGGTCTTTAACGAGTCACAAGTCAGGCCTTTTGGGCCACAAGTACTTGGACTTGGACTCGTGTCCATCTTTACTTTACGTGCTCGGAAGGACCTATTGCCGGTGCCCCTGGTTCCGTTAGAACATTGCGCGACCTTTGGCGCTAACGTCGGACATGTGAGCACGGTGCGAATGCAAGTTAGAGGGGAGCAAGCTTACACGAGAACAATATATTTTCCCTGGCCTCTGGAGGTGGAAGGTAGGGCGGGCGTTCCCAGAGCAATCGGGGGGAGCGGGTACAGTTTGTCATGTCCAGAGATGCCGTTATTAGGAGGCTTACTAAGGGAGAATTTCCTGCGTGGGGAAAGGCAACATTTGCGTTGTGCGCGCCGACAGGTGAGGAATGCGGGTTCCTTGCCACAGGGTCGATGGCAACAAAGAGAGACATGAGGAACCTACACAAGAACGCCGTCTGGACAGCTCTTTGCCACAACATTTTCGAATTGTTCCAGGGAAGCTGGTAAAGCGCACGAGTAGGGCTTATTGGTCAAAGGAGAGAAGGATAAAGTCGTACCTTTGGTGGACAGGAGACCGAGTGTAACGCTAGAGTGACGAATCACTGTAGTACCACACGAAGACCTAGGGATCCGCACCGTACCGTATACGGTTACGGCCGTACAACTTATGGTTTCATACGGTACTTGGTGGTGCCGTACCCGTACCGTATTTTTTATTTAGAAATAGCTTACGGTACGGTACAGGTAAAAATACGGGTTACGGCCGTAAAAATCACATGGACTGGAAAATATATGTCTACGCATCTGGGTAAGCCTTTAAAGCATCCTCAAGTGCTTTCCTCTTAAGCCTGAGCTGATGTTTGTACAGCATGAGCACGCGAATGGTTCCAGGCTTCAAGCGAGCACAACGGAGAGATATGGTATCCCTTCCACCTGAGAAAATCCGCTCTACTGCAACTGCTGAGCCTTGCATGAAGTGAGTGTTTGAGAGAAATAACTCAATAAATAAGTACATACCTGGGATTGCCATAAAGTCGTGTGCCATTTGATACAATCGTGGTGACTCAGTCTTCCAGGAATACCACCATTGAACTGGGTCAGTTTGTGCTGTTGCACGCGGTGCGTCAAAATACCGCTCCAGTTCATCACTCTCCAGTTCGTCATCAGACCCTTGGTCAAATACTGAGAAGTTGATAACACCTGGGTGTTCGGACATACTACCAACTGACGGACAAGGTGGTGAAGAAGTCAAATTGGATGACTTCGCTGGATAGACCTCATCAAAGTATGTGTGAAGGGCCTGTTTCTGTTCTTCAAGGTAAGTGAGAAGGTCAGGATCACTGGCATAATCCTTCTTGAGCTTCTTGTAGTTGAAACGAGGATCCAGCACTGAATTGAGGGTATCAGCAAGAAAATAAAAACTAAAAGATATCATACGTACAAGCAGCCCAGATGTAAAATGGAGAATTGTCATACTTGTAATAATAATCGCTCAGTTTTCGGTGAGCTCCAGTCAAACCATGTACAAGCTCTGAAGGTGCATCCTCAGGGAGCTGCTTGAGCTTGTCCTGGAGTGTACGCTGAAGGCCCCGGAAGATTGAATGTGTTGAAGATAACATTGGCTTTGATGTGGTGGACATCTGACTTGTTGCCGAACGAAAGTTCAAGAGCCAGTCGGCGACTGTGGTAATTGCATCCCAGTCTCGCCTATTGAGCTCAGCGCCATGTAGGTCGTTGTGCGTGTCAACAAATTCATTGACAGATGCTCGATAATGAAGTGCACGGCCTGTACAAAACATAAGAATTGACCCAGACTAATACAGTCGTTGCTCACTTAGCATCTGATGTGTTGATGACCATCGTGTTTTGACATTGAGAATAAGCATATGGATGCCAACATTGATTTCATCAGTGGGCATGATGATTTGATACCAGTGTTGGCGCCGCTGTGGACTGGAACGAGCCGAGCGTACAATTTTGGGCAGCTATAACATGATTAAAATGTGGATAAATGTAGCCAAACTTGGCAAACCTTGTAAACACTGGCTTTGATACCTGAGCAACCCGCAAGTTTTGGATCGTCATTTTCAAGGTCGTCGATGGCTGCCGCAGCTGCGTCAAGGTCCGCATCACCCGGGACAGAGGTTACTGCATCCTGGTACGGCTTGGTACTCTTCTTGCTGTCTTTTTCAACCGCACCGATGGCCTCCAAAAGCTGAGAAGCAAAGGCAGAGTCAGAGGATGTTTCAAAGATCTTAAATACTTACTTTGAAGAACATGTAAAATCCAGACTACTTTACCATTTGTTGAGTATTTCATTGCCTTGGAAACTTGTAAAACTTTGGTCGACTCTCCGTGACGGGAGCGGTAGTGCTTATCACCCTCCTCTTGGATGACTCTCGATGATGGAGCAGGTACCTGTTGAAAGAAATGCCATATGGGATTCCGTTGCTGCTAATATATCAACACTAACTACAGATACATAGAAAAAAAATCACAAACCTTCTTCGGTGACTTCTGGCTGATTTCCTTGCTTGAACTACTTGCTACCACCTCTGGAATAGCGGATGAGGGTTCTTCATTATTTGTTCGCTGTTTCTTGCGTTTAGGATGCTTTTTTCTACCCCGCGCGGTCCCCTCAGGTATTGTTCTACTTGGAAGACCATCCGCAAGCTGAATAAATGTAAAGACTTCGTCAGGGATAAATAATAAAAAGCATCATACCTCCTCAAGTGTAATCTCGGCGTTCCCATCACTATCTATTTCGGTTTCTGTCTCAGATTCCAAATATACATGATCGTCGGGGTCAGAAACAGTCCCAGCTTTCTGTTTACCATTAGACTTGGTACCTTGCCGCCTCCCAGATTTGCGCTTGCGTGGTTGGGGACTCTCCTCTGTCTCCTGCTCCATGAGGATTGCTTCATGCATACGTTTATCCTTCCCGCGAGGTTGACGTGTAGAAGGCCCTAAAAATATGAGGAATAAGCACAATTTAGTAACAAGTGACCGGAACCTGCACCTGCTGGATTGTCATTGGCGCCTGGATCTGTTCCAAAATCAATGTCGGCGGCATCCTTGAGGGATCCATCAGGGTTTTCCGCACACTGTTCCCAGCCATTGGTTTCGGCAAGTGCTATTTGAGAAGGTTAAATTAATTATGAAGGAATAAACTGTTTCACTTACAAGGGACACCTCCCAAAATCCGTGGTGCAATAATAAAATGGCTGAGCGCTTGGACTTTGAGCTGTTTCATGGTACTGGAACTTTGCAAGGGTTGCCGAACCCCCAACAAATATACATTACCATGTTCTTGACATCGTGAGTGACCGCGATGGCCTGGCAGGGCCTCCCTGATATCGTGGACGGTGGTCTCTGGAGTAACAACTATACAAATTACTTCATCTGAGCCCAGGTGCGTTGGCAGACAGTTCACAAACATACCAAGCGAAATGGTATTAATTGAAGCAAGATTAATAAAGATGGAGAATTTTAAAAAGGTGGCCCGGTCTCATGAGCCTGAATGTACACTTTTGCCAATCGATCAATGCGCATGTGGGAGGCGTGGTCACGGCGAAAAGTCCACGGAATTTTGAATGTCTGATAGCGTACTATATTCAAAGCTTGAGGGCATAGCCAATTCACTGATTGAAGTGTTAGTTTCTACTTAAAAAATGAGGAAATTTCACATACACAGGCCAAGGCATGCAATTGCCCAGTGATATGGCCCAGAATTGTTTGGGCATAAACATGCAGTATATGCGTGTTTTTGGCACCAAGTCATGCTGTATTAGACATATGCACTGTACAAAGTATTCCAGAATCCGCCGTTACCGCGCGGCATCATTAAAAGACACAGATGTTAATTGTTGATGACATCAAAACTGAGTCTCGGCAACAGAACACAGTTGTAATCAATGATAGTGCAAAGAATACTGAAACCCACCACAAATATGACTTATATTCAGACTATTGAAGCGATCCAAAAGGGTATCTTATTACAACTAGAAGACTACTAGACAGAAGGAACAAGTATCAACGTTAAACGGTCCAAGCGGGACTTCCCATCAGAAATTGATGTGAGGAGATTAATGTATCGCCGACCCCGAGGAGATTGATGCGAGGAGATTGATGTGCCGAGATTCCGGGATCATTCCCAGATCATGCCGCGGCGTCCCGCAGATTTAAGACAGCGTGTGAAATAAATATTTCATGAGCTGTTTATTGAATAACAAGAGCATATGTACTCCCTACGGTTGCCGACTGGGCTCAGGCCAGATTTTCGTTTTAAATCAAGTGATCCGTCGGAGCGCCCAATATTAGTGACAGAGTGACATTTGACATTACGTACTTCCTTCACACTTCCTCCATAGAGTCGTTGGAGTCGTTGGAAGCATGCTATGGCTCAGCTCATTACTGTACCATGGTGTATGCATGTAGCAGAAGATATGGGAGGGTGATTTTTTGCGAGCATCAGGTGCGAGCGTGCGAGCGGTGCGGGTGCGGGAGCTGCGAGCATATATCATAATAAGTATAACCACCGGATATCAGTGGCCAGAGAGTATCTAACTCTTTATATGCTACTACTACTACTCTAAGTACTCATAGTGTAATTACAACTTACAAGTTACAAGTTCCTATACTTACGGAGCAACTTGCAGTAGCAACAGTAGCAGCAATATCTTATCATAGACTTGTACATAGCGTGCATGCTCAGAAATTGTTGGCATGCTCACAGATGATACTCTTGTAGTTACCGCACTTACTTGTAGCCACACGCACCTTGACCCGCACACTCGCATATTGACTCGCACTTGCTCTTGCACACTTCAAACTTCAATTGTATTTATTGGCTTACACTTTCACGCGCACCCGCAATATTGGCTTGCACCTCATATTATATGGCACGCACTTGCCACAGGTAACATTATTAAACTCTTTAGATACTTACACAGACTCTATAATTCCAGTTTTGAGCATTCCTTAACCAAAATATATCCATTTTGGTATTAGTAATATTACTTACAGTAATATGGTCGAAGGCTTTGTCCACTTTCTCAATTGGAGCTTTTGGCTCCTAGCTGCCTTCCCTTGCCTTCCCCGTGTGTAATTTAAGAACTTACCCCATCTTAATTCTACAGAGTCAATGTATACTCATGAGTCATAATAAAAGATGTTTGTTCCACTACTCAGCCCTTTTAAAGGAAAACCCTATAGTATCACAGTGGCTGCTCGCACTTTAATGCTCGCCTGCACATGTTCACACCCGAAAGCTCGCCTTGGATCACACTGCCTTGCACGGAGCCCGCAAGTTGCTTGCTAAATTCAACGTGCCACCTCAAACTCCGAGTCATGTTCATTCCGCAGGTTGCACGACAATGGATGTTGTGAAAAGCAAGTAAATACACATTCATACCCGTAATTCCGAGTTGAATGATGCTCTGTAAGATCAAAACATGGCTCATGAGCACCAGGTTACCTTTTTGGAGCAAGACACAATGGAGCGACAGGTCGAAATAGATCATGGCTAGATAGTAGAACCAGAAATATCTCAAGAATATCTTCGCTAGGCTTGTTTCAGGTTCATACGATGGTGCAAAGTTTCTTGGACACTTAAAGTAGTACATACCTTATTAGCCAGCTCAGGTAGGGGACGTACTAATATTACTATACCACTCAATCGTCACAATGAGATGAACAAAATTGATTCAAGTCTAACAGCGCCTAACGTTTGTTTATACTACCGCAAAAACAAGATTGTGGTGGTATAAACAATTGCGTACGGCCTTGTAAGTATCTACGGTCAAACAGAAAGCCTTGACCGTAGATATTTACAAATTGCCCCTGGGACCAGCACGACGAACGCGATCTTGTTGTAAACGGCCACTGTGAAGTAAGGCAAGTATGGCATATAATATATATTAATAATAAGTCACTCTGTCACAAATGCTTGACGTCCCGACGGATCACTTGATTTAAAGCAAAAATCTGGCCTGAGCCCAGTCGGCAACCGTAACTCCCGCACAACTCGTATGGAGTATTTACACTGTGATATTGAAATACAGTATATAAGAAGGTGTTCCAGACGAAATGGAGGCAAGCACTTTCCTCCCCCCATTCCTGTTACAGGGTTGGTGTGGTTGGTTTGTGTCTTCTAGTGACAAGTGCACATTAAACAAGAGTACAAGTTAAATGAAATAAGAAAGTATAAAGAAAGAAAACCAAAGTCCTCAGTAACTACCTTATGCTCCAGAAAGTTAATAGCAGTGAGAGTGTTGTGAGTAGCGCATACTCTCTCTGTCAATTGTACTTTTAGTGTAAAGTCTAAGTTCAGGCAATTGAAAGATAAAGATTAAAGCATGCCCGAGTTTGTTAGAATCTCGAGACAGAAAAACTATCACAACCTTGCAAATATGATGCTGATGTATGTACTTGCAATAAGAATTCTGATTTGTTCAAGGATAACCCCCTTGAACTCATGTTAGTCTTTGGTGTGTGTTGGTGTTGGTGTGAGGTATTCAGCTTCATAGTAGCATTTTATGCATAGCCCAGAGTCAGCATATCACCAGTACACATATAGTGAGCACACCAGGCTAGGACCACTAGGATGAGAGTACATAGATATGCTCCAGAGTGTTACCGGTAAAGGTAGAAGAAACATCAAGCAAGCAGAGAAAAAGAACCAAGTGAACGACAAATGTCCAGAGCTTGGCTGTAGAACACCATGGGTTTCACGTCCATTGTGAGCTGCATGAAGCGATAGTAAAAGTATTAACACAATTAATGAGAGTAAGATGTACCTTTGAGAATGTGCTTTCGTGCCAAAGGCAGCACCGTCATTGCCAAGTGAGATGAAATTGGGGAGAAGATCGAAGTACTCGGGTCCTTTATAAAGCAAGGATACGCTACCTGTTTCCAAGCTCAAGCATGCCCTTTTCCATTTCCATCCCTAGATAAGAGATGAGTATCATGAAGTTGCCGATCCGACAATGATGTCATGTCAATCCGGCACTGATATTCCTCCGATGTGGCTTACTGATTTACTTACCAAGCTACTTACTAATACTTACACATCTCGTAGAATACCCGTACCGTAGCGTGAAGCTATGCTTTCAGTGGATTACTGCGTTAAAGGTGGGAGAGGCTATCGTTGAAATGAATAAAGTACGGCCGTATCGTAGCCGTACACGGCCGTCTTTTACGGGTCAATACGGTATCAATGCCGTACCAAAATCCGTACCGTATAGTTGATGCTGAGAAGCTATACGGTACGGTTACGGCTACCCCACCGTCAACCGTATTATACGGTTACGGTGCGGATCCCTACGAAGACCGGGGGAGTTTAAGTAGGTGCAAGAGAGCCGGTGTAACTGCCAACTGGTAGTTATGATTCTGAGAACCTATTGTACTTACAGCGAGCTTATATACCTTTTTTAAAGACTGTTACTATAAGTAGATACAATATAAATGGAAATGAGGAAGTAACGAAAGAGTAAACTGCGATAAGATAATGAAAGTGTTACTAGGCGCCGATGGGCGCTATACATCAGGAAATCGGTATCTGAATAATGTCTCAAAAAATCTACATAAGTTCTGATAAGTTCTGATAAGTTCTGTTAATACTGATAATTAACTGGTAATGATTCACATATTCACATTAATTTCT
Organism: Rhodocollybia butyracea; assembly: GCA_015501585.1. Taxonomy (NCBI): domain Eukaryota; kingdom Fungi; phylum Basidiomycota; class Agaricomycetes; order Agaricales; family Omphalotaceae; genus Rhodocollybia; species Rhodocollybia butyracea. Next base: position 33,892 of record JADNRY010000609.1, read on the forward strand.
GTTAATACTGATAATCAACTGGTAATGCTTCACAAATTCACTTCAAGCCTCAAGATTACTTGAAATTATCTGAAATTATCAAATTTTAATTAGATGACTTTTAATACATAGAAATACATCAAATTGATACACAAATAAGTAGCGCTACTGAGCCCAAAAAATAAAAATAAAATGAGTCAATGTTGTAGTATGGTGTATACTAGGGTTTACAGTTCATTCAGTCCATAACCTTCAATAAAGCATCCATCCCATGATGCACCTCGTTAATTTGTCTGAGCTCTCCCTCGAGTTGTTCAATAAGATTTGATTACAGAGTTGAGCATTCTCACAAAGAATCACGTCTTGTACATCCGGATCCCCGGGATTAAGTAGCCTTCGAATAAGAAATTTGAAGTCCATATTTAAATGATACGCCATTACTACCGGCAACGGGAGTGGTGCCGGGAGCGCACAAAACTCAGCGCCAACTTACGGCAGGACATACGTGTCCTTTCTTCCCTTCACCAACACCTCTCTTCACTCATTTTCTTTTCGTGCCAGGTCTCGAAGCTCTTATATCATTATAGCATGGGTTAACAGATATGATCAACAGTATTTTAGGTTGCACGAGGCTTTGAAAGGTGCGCAACTGTATTGTTGACACCGCGGTTCTGATTCTTATTGTTTCCGCAGGATTTCCCACTTTAGGCGACTCTGTACACTAGCATTTTCGTTTATCAGCACCTCAGTGGTCTATGCATATGATGTGAATTGTCCTGACATGACCAGTCCTTGATGTGGGAAGCTACATATCTAGGTACATGGTCTCTCACCTGAATGCCATTGCTTGCTTACATTCTCCCACCTTAAACTATTTCATAGCTGCTTTATCTTCTCGCTTCCTATTTTTTGGTGTTTCCTTCTGCTTTGCTTGAATGCTATTCTTGAGCTAAGTTCTTTTTTTTGCAGGTCGCTGGAGTTGGATGTTCATGGGATGTTGTTAGATGGCTTGTTATTAGAATCCCAGTTTTTTGTAGCTAGTAGTTGAATGTATTTTGTAGCAATAACTATCATTCTTCGCTTTCCTGTTGTTTCTTTGAAGCTTCTTTGAGTCTTCTAAGTCCTGTCCCAATAGCATTGAATAATTGCTATGTAATGGTCTGCTATTTAAGTCTAACTTACTGTTAATTTCTGTTATTTTGAATAATATGCTGAGGGGCCGCGAATTCCTTGTAATACCTGTAAGTTTATGACTTGGGTAATTTCTGATAATTTCTGATAACTTAAGCTAAGTTGAGAATATTCAATACATACTCTAGGACGTTTTCCTGATGTA